>ML662436.1:18739516-18936299 GCA_007570785.1 Antilocapra americana | reverse complement strand
GCAAAAATCCTCAACAAAATTCTAGCAAATAGAATCCAACAACACATCAAAAAGATCATACATCATGATCAAGTAGGCTTTATCCCAGGGATGCAAGGATTCTTCAATATTCGTAAATCGATCAATGTAATACACCACATTAACAAATTAAAAAATAAAAATCACATGATTATCTCAATAGATGCAGAGAAAGCCTTTGACAAAATTCAACATCCATTTATGATAAAAACCCTCCAAAAAGCAGGAATAGAAGGAACATACCTCAACATAATAAAAGCTATATATGACAAACCCACAGCAAACATTATCCTCAATGGTGAAAAA
This sequence comes from Antilocapra americana, assembly GCA_007570785.1. Lineage (NCBI taxonomy): Eukaryota > Metazoa > Chordata > Mammalia > Artiodactyla > Antilocapridae > Antilocapra > Antilocapra americana. The sequence goes on along the minus strand of ML662436.1, from coordinate 18,935,975 downwards.
CTGGAAGCATTCCCCCTGAAATCAGGGACAAGACAAGGGTGCCCACTCTCACCACTACTATTCAACATAGTTTTGGAAGTTTTGGCCACAGCAATCAGAGCAGATAAAGAAATCAAAGGAATACAGATTGGAAAAGAAGAAGTAAAACTCTCTCTGTTTGCTGATGACATGATCCTCTATATTGAAAACCCTAAAGACTCTACGAGAAAATTACTAGAGCTAATCAGTGAATATAGCAAAGTTTCAGGATACAAAATCAACACACAGAAATCCCTGGCATTCCTATACACTAACAGTGAGAAATCAGAAAGAGAAATTAAGGAAACAATCCCATTCACCATCGAAACAAAAAGAATAAAATACTTAGGAGTATTTCTACCTAAAGAATCAAAAGACTTGTATATAGAAAACTATAGAACACTGATGAAAGAAATCAAGGAGGACACAAACAGATGGAGAAATGTGCCGTGTTCGTGGATTGGAAGAATCAATATAGTGAAAATGAGTATACTACCTAAAGCAATCTATAGATTCAATGCAATTCCTATCAAGCTACCAGAGGTCTTTTTCAAAGAATTAGAACAAATAATTTCTCAATTTGTATGGAAATACAAAAAACCTCGTATAGCCAAAGCAATCTTGAGAAAGAAGAATGGAACTGGCGGAATCAACCTACCTGACTTTAGGCTATACTACAAATCCACAGTCATTAAGACAGTATGGTACTGGCACAAAGACAGAAACATAGATCAATGGAACAGAATAGAAAGCCCAGAGATAAATCCACGCATCTATGGACACCTTATCTTTGACAAAGGAGGCAAGAATATACAATGGAGAAAAGACAACCTCTTTAACAAGTGGTGCTGGGAAAACTGGACAGCCACTTGTAAAAGAATGAAACTAGAACACTTTCTAACACCATACACAAAGATAAACTCAAAATGGATCAAAGATCTAAGCATAAGACCAGAAACTATAAAACTCCTAGAGGATAACATAGGCAAAACACTCTCTGCTATAATCCAAAGCGGGATACTCCATGACCCACCTCCCAGAATATTGGAAATAAAAACACGAATAAACAAATGGGACCTAATTAAAATTAAAAGCTTTTGCACAACAAAGGAAACTATAAGCAAGGTGAAAAGACAGCCTTCAGAATGGGAGAAAATAATAGCCAATGAAGCAACAGACAAACAATTAATCTCAAAAATTTACAAACAACTCCTGCAGCTCCATTCTAGAAAAATAAACAACCCAATTAAAAAGTGGGCCAAAGAACTTAACAGACATTTCTCCAAAGAAGATATAAAAATGGCTAACAAACACATGAAAAGATGCTCAACATCACTCATTATCAGAGAAATGCAAATCAAAACCACAATGAGGTACCACTTTACACCAGTCAGAATGGCTGCCATCCAAAAGTCTACAAGCAATAAATGCTGGAGAGGATGTGGAGAAAAGGGAACCCTCTTACACTGTTGGTGGGAATGCAAACTAGTACAGCCACTATGGAAAACAGTGTGGAGGTTCCTTAAAAAGCTGCAAATAGACCTGCCATATGACCCGGCAATCCCACTGCTGGGCATATACACCGAGGAAACCAGAATTGAAAGAGCCACGTGCACCCCAATGTTCATCGCTGCATTGTTTACAATAGCCAGGACATGGAAGCAACCTAGATGCCCATCAACTGACGAATGGATAAGAAAGCTGTGGTATATATACACAATGGAATATTACTCAGCATTAAAAAAAAATTCATTTGAAGCAATTCTACTCAGATGGACGAAACTGGAGCCCATTATCCAGAGTGAAGTAAGCCAGAAGCAAAAACAACAATACAGTATATTAACACATATATATGGAATTTAGAAAGACAGTAATGAGAACCCAACATGGGAGACAACAAAAGGAACGCAGATGTATAGAATAGACTTGTGGACTTTGTGGATGAGGGTAAGGGTGGGATGAGATGGGAGAAGGGCATTGAAGCATGTTAATTGTCATGTGTCTAATCAATCGCCAGCCCAGGATTGATGCTCGGGACTGGTGCAGCGAGATTTCCCGGGGGGGAGGGAGGAGGGAGGGGGGACCCGGAGGGGAAGCATATGTAAACCCATGGTGATATCATAACAATGTATGGCTAAAACAATAATTAAAAAAAAAAAAAAAACTGTCTGGAAGTTTGATCTAAAAAAAAAAAAAACAGAAGATGAAACAGTTAATGAATAAAATAGTCATTTAGCTGCATAAACTAATGAGCTACACATGTTTGCCAACATTTTTTCCCTATTCTATATTTTACAGACACAATAGGGACATAATTAACATATTCCACAAACAGTCTGACAACATTTTATTATAGACTGTCTGATTCCTAAGGTAATAAAATATAAGGCCAAGGAAATGTCACTTTTGTTGTTATTCAAAAATAAGTCTACAAGTTCCATGTAGTTATGTATATGTATATATACATATATATATACACATGTGTATACACACATTATACATATATGTATACACAGACATACACACACTCAAGAAAGATGAATAGCAGATAATGTCTTAAGTGTAAGGACTATATCCATTTCCTGTAGGACTTGTAACGATTAGCCTCTCAGGGAGCACAATACAGATGCTTAAAGGATGTGACCACTCTGATGTATTCTAATGCAGCTTTTAATTCTTCTAGTGTTAAATTTTGGTGACACTGCCATATAGTTATTTTAAAAAAAACTTTACAATTCTATCTCCTACAAGTAACTACTGTGCTATCCTGAGGCAAAAACATTAATCATCAGTTTGTGAAAATGCAGCTAAGCAATTACATAATTCTCCAAAGTAGGAAAAAAATAACTCCTTAGCTAAATGGGAAGAAATACAACAAAATGTATTATTTTAGCAGCTATAGTTTTGCTTCCCCCTCCCCAAGACCATAGCATCTCTCTGACTCCAACATATAAGCAAAATTCCAGATATTCCAATTTTACCTGTAGCCCTCAGTGAGATTTTGCAATATACCACATGTGATCATTTTTTCCAGGGGCATGGGTGTGCCCCAAATCTTTCTTTGGAGTCCACTGAAGAAATACAGTTTTGTTTCAGCAATAGATTTTTGCCTGAGGTGGGCTGAATTTCATATTATTATTGAATTAGAAGCTGCTGCTGCTGCTGCTGCTAAGTCGCTTCAGTCGTGTCCGACTCTGTGTGACTCCACAGACGGCAGCCTACCAGGATCCCCCATTCCTGGGATTCTCCAGGCAAGAACACTGGAGTGGGTTGCCATTTCCTTCTCCAATGCATGAAAGTGAAAATGAAGTCGCTCAGTTGTGTCTGACTCTTAGCGACCCCATGGACTGCAGCCTACCAGGCTCCTCTATCCATGGGATTTTCCAGGCAAGAGTACTGAAATGGGTTGCCAGTGCCTTCTCCAGAATTAGAATCCGCTGTATTACAATTCCACTTAATACATTTCTTAATACATGTGTTCCTTGTCGCAAATCTGCCAGGTAGCTGTTATTTCTATTGTAAAGAGAAATAAAATTGGGCTTTGAAACACTAACTAGTTAAGTTCTCACATTTTTATAAATCACAGATAAGAGATTCAAAATTAAGTCAGGCTTCTTCTGAAATCAGCTTAGAGTTGGATCATTCTCCTCCTCTTCGCAGCTTTGGAGTAATTTCTTTTGAGAATGTCCCTGTCTGGGACCTGAATACGCCAGAGACAGCAGTGCCATCTATGAATGGATACTGTCCTATTTTAGGGACTTGCCAACCTCCTCCTCCCATTGTCCCCTTTGCCCTACATGGAGCTGACCAGATAAAGGTTTTACCCAAGGAGCTCCAAGACTCACACCAGTGGAGTCATGGTCCTTGCAGCATGGCCAGAAAAACAGATATCTATCATGATCTAGCATGTTATTTCTTTCATAAGATCCTTCAATTTGGACTACGAGGATGGTGAAAGTGTTTAGTCGTTCAGTTGTGTCCGACTCTTTGCAACTCCATGGACTGTAGCCCGCCAGGCACCACTGTCCATGGGATTCTTCAGGCAAGAATACTGGAGTGGGTGGCTATTCCTTTCTCAAGGGGTCTATCCAACCCAGGGATCAAACCCAGGTCTCCTGTATTGCAAGTAAATTCATTAGAATCTGAGCCAACAGGGAAGCCCCTCAGAATGGTAATGGTACTTTGATTTGGGGTTACTTTCACTCATTTTAGACACAGGAAGAGTGCAGGCCTCTGAGCTAGAGTCCTTCAGTCACCCTGGACTTAAGGCTCTTGCTTCTTGCCTATCTATGTTCTGACCTTGGTGCTACCTTCAGTCTACAGTGGTGGTAATAAAAGCGTCCTAAAAGCATCTTTAATCCTGTAGGCCCCCACCACTGGCACCCAAGTCACTATATTACATTCACAGACTCTATGTCATATGCCAGGCAGTCCTGTGGAAGGGTCATGCTTGCCACTTTCTATGGCTCTTAAGACCTTTTCTCTTTAATGCCAATGGACATATAACTGATGTCCTCCTCTGACTGATCCATGTGGAGATTTTGCACTCCATGAAGTGCGCCTTAAGAATCACCAGATAAAAGAAGGATTTTCCTTGAACAAAGAGAATTGTGTTGAAGGAAGGCTGTGTAGTCAGTACTGAGAGTGATCATATTCTATATAATGTAGTCCTAAAGAGTTCAGGAGATGATGTTTGAAGAACATGTTATTCTACACTGTGGTAAGAAATTCTGCACAGTCAATTTAAAATGACCAGAAAACAAAATATAGTTTGCATTTTCCCTCCTACCCCAAGTAAGACCTGCATTTGTGGTCTTCACCAGTGAAGCACAGAACAACCTTTGAGAGAGTTATTACAAGTCAATAATAATTGTGGCACAAAGTATGATGCCATTACATCTTATGAGTAATGATAAAACTAGCTTGAAATAAATTGCAGAGGTAAGGTGCTCTTTTGTTTCAAAACAAGGTAGTTCCAAAGAACCATGGACTCCTGACTAATAACAGTTTTCTTGAGGTGGGAGATATGAAATTAGCCAGGAATAGGAAAACTAACAATAAAAAATAGAAATAGTTGGTCCATCAGTTCAAGAACTACAAATAGGAAGAGTTGGTGCTGGGTATGTTCCCTGGTTGGACTGAAACCAAAAATTTCTTTTCAATCCAATATTTTAAATCTTTTACTGACAAACTCCTCTACTTCATGTAGACTCATGAATTTTTAATATAGCTCTTATTCAAATTGTTAATATATACGGTGGCCTCACAGATCTTATTTTACCAAGGTCTAACAGGCCTTACTGGTTGTCTCGTCCCAGGATACTGCCTTATATAGCCTTCTGTGTCTCGCCATTTAGACACCTGCTCCCTCCCTGACACTACTTCTGATGTAGTTACTGTTTTGTGTACCAATTAATGCCACTGAAATGGCAAAGCTGTCACAAGAGTCATTTATTCTGAATTATACGAGTCAAGAAACATTCATATTTTTTAATCACTAATATTTTAAAGAAGCTTTCATGAATCGTCTTCCCTTTAATAGTCTTCCACCCCTCTCTAGGACTGAGTTTCAAGTTTGTAAGCTGGGTCAGAATAAAAAGTCCTAAGCAGCTTTTATATTATTTTGCAGTTGCCTCAGAAATATCATCAAGTCATGAAGCCTCAAGACAGAAAGTTGTCCTTGTTACTGATAACCACTAGGTTAAAGGTTACTAATTCTTACCTCACAACCAGGAAGAATTACTGATCCAGTCTAGTCATAGATGGACATTGGCTGGTCTTTTGACATGACAGAATGCCTAGTAAAATGCAAAACATGAAGTGTGCACTTCCTGAAGGGCACCTCTATGAAGCAGAACAATTACAAGGCTGAGCCACACATGCTCAGCATCCTAATCTAACTCACCTGTCATGCACATCGCCTGTTTTCCCTTGAGGACACCAGTGAGGGTCAGAGGGGCCAGAAGTGTGACTACTTGATGTCTCTCTGAATGGCTTCAGAATTTCCATCCAGACACTAAAACTACTAAAATACGTTGATAGTAGCACTGGTAATCAGACTTGGAAATATTTAAAAGTGAAAAAAGTACATAAATCTTTCTTTTACGACAGCAAAAGGCTAAAGTAACCAACACTTCTTTTGCGATTCCACTTTGTGCCATAACATTTGTCTGTGAAAGTGTAGCATCTCAAACAACCACATCACTGGAGTTGTAAAATGAAACAATAATTGCCAAAGAACTTCCTGAAAATAATGTGAGAAGATTATTACTATGATAACAGAAGCTACCAGAAATATTGGATGAGAAAGAAAAGGGAAGTATTATTTACTTCAGTTCTGATTCTAGATGAAGATGCTAGCATAATATAGCAGTACAATGAATTAGTGAACCAACGAAAACAAAAAAGAGTTTAAACTGTAGATTTCAATTACCATTTTAGCTGCTGATTTAGTTAGCATAGCCTATATCAAAGCTCATGTCTGCACTGCACAGAGCCACAGGAATAAGGAATAGTAATCTCTGAACTATGGGAGACATGGTAACAAAAATTTTGAAAATGAATTAGTGGCTAATACCATACAATTAGGGGCTTCCCTCATAACTCAGTCAGTAAAGAATCTGCCTGCAATGCAGGAGATCTGGATAAGGAAGATCCCCTGGAGAAAGAAACGGCAACCCACTCCAGTACTCTTGCCTGGAGAATCCCATGGACAGAGAAGCCTGGCAGGCTACAGTCTATGGGGTTGCAAGAGTCGGACATGACTTAGCGATTTAACCTACCTACCTACCTAACCTACCATATGATTAAATTCTCCAAATAGCCCTAAAATATGGCTTTAAAATTTGTCTGCTGCGATCACATTTGCAAAGAGACAAGAAAGGAATTAGTCAAAATTGAGCGTTTTTCTGCACATCCATGTACCCTCTGTCAACAGAGTGCTAGTGAAAAGAATCAACGGGGCAATTGTGGTTCGGTGAGGAATAATTGCATAGATAATACATTAAATGGCTTTGTTTCCTTGAAAATGTTTTTCCCTTCAAGCAAGCTATTTTTTAATCCTGGATTGAGAATTTTAGTGATTGTCTTTGAAAGCTTTACAATCCTAATAGTACCACTAGAATAAATCACTATGAATCTGGGTATAAACTGCTGATTCTTCTCTAATAATCCTAAATCTCATAGTAAAATAGTTGCATTATAGGATAGCAAGTCTAAATGAATATACAGCATAATGTTATCAAATGCCCATGCAACATGATTAAGCATGAAATATTGATAATGAGGTTGTCTCTCAATTTTTACCAATTCTACTGACATAGAATGAAAAAACATAAGGCAAGTTACTGTGGATAGGAAAAGCAATAAGCAGCTGAAAATTCCTACAAGGGAAAATTTTAAAAAATACATCACCAATTAAAGGAATTTGTCATGTATGTTAGCATAATATAACTTTAATGATGAAAAGTCTACTTGGCTAAAATCTCTAACAGAAGGTGTTATGTAGTTAGACTGTGATAATGACCCTTGTTGTTTTTTTAAAGAAGTCATGCCCAAGAAGGAAGATTAATGCAGTTCCACTATGATGTATGCTGTTTATATTCCTCATGCCTGATCATTTAATTGATATTAAAAATATCTGGAACTCTATTCATTAGGCAATTATTTTTATAATGAAATAAAAATTAGGACAGATTTATCTTGTCATAGCAAGATTTTTCATGGAAAATTCCTAATTGCAATTTTTAAACTTTCCAGTCATGTGCATTTAAATGAAATCTCTTTGAGAGAACAGTCAGAGATTAAAGTAAACCATTTTTTTCTTAAATACAGAAAATCTGGCTATCAAATATAGTAACAGGTATTCTTGCAACCAAAACAGAGTAAGAAAATTCACAGGTGACATAGTCAGCCTTTGGTTTTCTTATAATACTAACTGAAACAAATATTACTAATTTAACAAGGTATGCGTTAAATGTATTATCAGAAACTTGGAAAATTATATTGTATTATAAGTGGCTTTAAGTATATTCAAATGTATATCTGCAACATGATTTTTCTGAATTATTATCTCATTATGCTTATGCTTAGACCACCAATCCAGTTTTATTACAAATACTAACAGCTGATTTATAAAAAGAGAAGTCTGACCCACTCCCATTTTGTAACTCCAGTGTTCTTACAAACGATTGTCTTAACAAGAAGCTTAAAAATAATACTTTCAGTTCATTTTTCTCCCCCTAGGTCACACATTTGAATCTCTACCCTCTGGAGCAGCAGTGGTGGGTGGTCTTAGAAGATTTGGGCATGATATAACACTGCGAGGCGGAAAGGCTTTTCCTTGACTCTTAACGTCCCTGGCTGAGTCTGAAGAGTGAGCTGATAATAGGAGAAAAGACAAATTAAGAGGAGAGAACATGTTTTATGTTACAAGGGGGCCTTCAAAAGGAAAGGATAATCCAAAGAAGGAGCTAAATCTGATGATTTTATTCTCAGTTTGATAAAGAATGGACGGTCATGAAAGAATATGACAGGTTAGGAGTATAAGGTAATTGCAGTAAACAGAAGCAGGAAAGGGGTGGGAGTGGGCCTTAGGAAGGCCTGTAAGTCAGGATTCTTCTTGGCATCTCTTTCTTTGAAGATAAAGATTTTCCTTTCCTCTGGGTATAGGAAAGGTATGCCTCACATAAGGATTTAATGACCTGTTTCAGAAGAAAAGGGTGATGAAAAGGAAGTCAGTGATCTTCCTGCTTCTGCCATTCTCTCAAACTTCTCAGCTTAGGATATTCAATATGCCAGAGTGCCATATTTTGGAGTAGCCTGTCCTGAACTCCATCAGCATCACACCTCACTTCTCTGACTCTTTCTTGTACTTACGAAAAAAGGAGAGAAGACTGCTGGGCAAAGTAATGAGACATCTGTATCTTTCCCATGTTTAATAGCAAAAGCAGAATCTGCTGAGAATAAAAAGACTCAACCACTTACTTTCAGCCTTATCCCTCTAATTTAAACCCACTTCTTTGCATCTCCTGCTCTCCTGCCACCACCTGGAAGCCTCACTGTACCACAGCTTTTCATAGTAAATGGCCATTTTTGCATGTTTCTTTTCAACCCAGTTGAAATATATTAAGAACATCTTAAGTAAATTGTTAAGAAATTTTTATTATCTTTATCATTCCTTTAGTCTTTAGGCTTCCCTGATATCTCAGTTGGTAAAGAGTCCACCTGCGATGCAGGAGACACCAGTTTGATCCCTGGGTAAGGAAGATGGGCTGAAAAGGGATAGGCTACCCACTCCAGTATTCTTGGGCTTCCCTTGTGACTCAGCTGATAAAGAATCTGCCTGCAATGAGGGATACTTGGGTTCAATCCCTGAGCTTGGAAGATCCCCTGGAGAAGGGAAAGGCTACCCACTCCAGTATTCTGACCTGGAGAATTCCATGGACTATATAGGCCATGGGGTTGCAAAGAGTCAGACATGACTGAACGACTTTCCCTTACTCTTTAATAAACAAACAATAAACATAGAATCTACTTTCTTTCCTGTCAAAGCAATATTGCACTGGGTAGGTTTAAAATATCAGAAAACCTTTATTTTCAGCTACTGCAATAAGAGAGAGAGTATATCATAATAAGAGAGAGAAGGAACTCAGAACTCAACTCTGTTGAAATAAAAGATGGGGGAGTTCTTAAAGGTAAAGAACAATATTGCATAGGAATCTGGAATATTAACTAGGTCCATGAAAGAAGGTAAACTGGAAGTGGTCAAACAGGAGATGGCAAGAGTGAGCATCAACACTGTAGGAATCAGTGAACTTAAAAGGACTGGAATGGGCAAATTTAATTCAGATGACCATTATATCTACTACTGTGGGCAAACATCCCTTAGAAAAAAGGTAGTAGCCCTCACAATCAGCAAAAGAATCCAAAATCCAGTACTTGGGTGCAATCTCAAAAAGGACAGAATGATCTCTGTTCACTTCCAAGGCAAACTATTCATTATCACAGTAATCCAGGTCTATGTAATACCAACTAATGCCAGAGAAGCTGAAGTTGAATGGTTCTATCATGATCTATAACACCTTCTAGAACTAACACCAAAAAAAAAAAAAAAAGTCCTTTTCACCATAGGGGATTGGAATCTAAAAGTAGGATACCTGGAGTAACAGGCGAGCTTGGCCTTGGAGTACAAAATGAGCAGGACAAAGCAACCAAGTTTTGAAAGAGAATGCACTGGTCATAGCAAACACCCTCGTCCAACAACACAAGAGACAGTTCTATAAATGGACATCACCAGATGGTCAATACCTAAATCATATTGATTATATTCTTTGTAGCCAAAGATGGAGAAGCTCTATAGAGCCAGAAAAGTAAGACTGAGATCTGACTGTGGCTCAGATCATGAACTCCTTATTGGAAAATTCAGACTGAAACTGAAGAAAGTAGGGAAAACCCCTAGGCCATTCATGTATGATCTAAATCAAATCCTTCACAATTATACAGGGAAAGTGACAGCCACGTCCAAGGGATTATATCTGATAGACAGAGTGCATGAAGAACTATGGATGGAGGTTCATGACATTATACAGGAGCTTGTGAACAAAATCATCCCCAACAAGAAGAAATGCAAAAAAGCAAAACAGTTGTCTAAAGAGGCTTCACAAATAGCTGAGAAAAAAAGAGAAGTGTAAGGCAAAAGAGAAAAGGAAAGATATATCCATCTGAATTGAGAGTTCCAAAGAATAGCAAAGAGAGGTAAGATAACCTTCCTAAGTGAGCAATTCAAAGAAACAGAGGGAAACAATAGAATGGGAAAGACTAGAGATTTCTTCAAGAAAATCGGAGATACCCAAGGGAACATTTCATGTTAAGATGGGCACAATAAAGGACAGAAACAGTACGGAACTAACAAAAGCAGAAGATATTAAGAAGAGGTGGCAAGAATACACAGAAGAACTATATAAAAAAAGATCTTCATGACCCAGATAACCATGATGATGTGATCACTCACCTTGAGTCAGACATCCTGGAATGTGAAGTCAAGTGTGTCTTAGGAAGCGTCACTATGAACAAAGCTAGTGGAAGTGATAGGATTGCAGCTGAGCTATTTCAAACCCTAAAAGATGATGCTGTGAAAGTGCTACACACAATAGGCCAACACATTTGGAAAACTCAAAAGCACCTATAAGACTGGAAAATTTCAGTTTTCAATCTGATCCCAAAGAAAGGCAATGCCAAACAATGTTCAAACTACCGCGTAATTGCATTCATCTCACACGTTAGCAAAGTAACTCTCAAAATTCTCCAAGCTCGGCTTCAACAGTTCATGAACCGAGAACTTTCAGATGTTCAAGCTAGATTTAGAAAAGGCACAGGGACCAGAGATCAAATTGCCAACATCTGATGGATCATAGAAAAAGCTATCATAGAAAAAGAGTTCCAGAAAAACATCTACTTCTGCTTCATTGACTAAAGGCTCAAGCCTTTGACTGTGTGTATCACAACAAACTAAGGAAAATTCTTAAAGAAATGGGAATACCAGACCACCTTACTTGCCTCCTAAAAACTCTGTTTGCAGATCAAGAAGCAACAGTTAGAAACAGACATGAAACAATGGACTGGTTCCAAATTGGGAAAAGGGTATGTCATTATATACTGTCACCCTGCTGATTTAGCTTATACGCAGAATACATCATGCTAAATGCCTGGCTGGATGAAGCACAAGCTGGAATCATGATTGCCAGAAGAAATATCAATAATCTCAGATACAGAGATGATACCACTCTTATGGCATAAACAAAGAGGAACTAAAGAGCCTCTTGAAAGTGAAAGAAGAGAGTGAAAAAGATGGCTTAAAATTCAACATTCTGAAAAGAACATCATGGCATATGGTTCCATCACTTTATGGCAAATAGATGAGGAAACAATGGAAACAGTGGAAAACTTTTTTCTTGGGCTCCAAAATCACTACAGATGGTGGCTGCAGACATGAAATTAAAAATGCTTGTTCTTTGGAAGAAAAGCTATAATGAACCTTGACAGCAAAGCAGAGACATTACTTTGCTGACAAAGGTCTGTCTAGTCAAGGCTATGGTTTTTCCAGTAGTCATGTATGGAGGTGAGATTTGGACCATAAAGAAAGCTGAGTGCTGAAGAATTGGTGTTTTTGAACTGAGGTGTTGGAGAAGACTCTTGAGAGTCCCTTGAACTGCAAGGAGAATAAACCAGTCAATCCTAAAGGAAATCAAACATGAATATTCATTGGAAGGACTGATATTGAAGCTGAAACTTCAATACCTTGGTCACCTGATGCAAAGAACTGACTCATGAACAAAGACCCTGATGCTGGGAAAGACTGAAGGCAAGACGAGAAGGAGACAACAGAGTATGAGATGGTTGGCTGGCATCACCAACTCAATGGACATGAGCTTGAGCAATCTCCAGGTATTGGTGATGGACAGGGAAAGGTGGTATGCTGCAGTCCATGGGGTTGCAAAGAGTTGGACAGGAAATGAATTGATTGAGAGGAGTTTGCGCTTACATTCCCACAGCACATTGGGTGGTGGGTAGGTTGGTTAATGTAATGTTTGTGTTTGCTAATTGGTGCTTATGGAGTTATATTTCCATCTTCCCACAGAGGCTGAGGGATAGTGGTTTTGTATTACCATTTTTGATTATTATATTCCAAAGGAACTTCTCAAATATCTTTGTTAAAGTGATTCTTGTGTTGTAACACTCATAATAATGTGGCAGTACATGTAATTCCCAAAGGAACAGAGAAGAATTTATAATGGCAAGTTGCCGGGGTCCAGCCCCAGCGGGTCCGGGGGTCTTGAGGGATGAGTGGCGTCGGCGGAAGAACTGAGCTGAGTCAATGTGTGGTGACGGAGCAGTCTCTCTCGTTTATTGTTGGTTTACAGTTTTATAGCCAAAAGACATCCCCATTACATCATTACATCACCTATCATTCTATACAATTTTTTGTTTTCTACCTTCCATAACAACTTTATCATTGAGTTCATTCCGCAAACTATCATGAAACATTTCCCTTGCAGAAGTCAGATTTCCATGTAATTAGATTTAACAATAGTATGTTTACCATTTGAATGTCTTCAGCATACTTCATTCAATCATGATAAATACATCAATCTAAGTAGAAAGGTTACATTTCTCTTATCAGGTGCAACTATGTAGAAGCTAGAGGGGAGGGCTTTAGCTTGAAACTGTTTTATTCTATTAATCTACTCCAAAGGTTCTTAGGAGGAAAGAGGACAAAGAGACAGTTTGGAAAGAGGATAAAGGACTAAGAGACAGTCTAGCAGCACTGCTTTGGCAATAAAACCCTATTAATCTTATAACTACTATAATGAATTCCTATGTCTACATTATCCTAAAGCAATCAATGTCTCCAACTATGCTGGCCACAGTTATGAGCATTCCTAAACCCCATTCCAGCCTGGTTTCTTCAAGGAAGGGAGCCTCCTCCGTGGAGTGGTCGGGGAAGTGGGAGGTGGAAAGGTCAACCAAGTACAAGCCCTTCTGGTGGTGGCCTTGCCATGACCCCCAGAGAACTCTTGGTAAACTTCCTAGTAACTTGTAGGAGGTGTAGTAATCTATTTAAATGTCACTTTCCCTCCTCCTTAGCCCCAGGGGAAGGCAATCCACCTTCCCGGATCCTCTGGTAGATAAGGTCTGGAGGAATTATCTCAGGATGAATTCTTTCCAACTGGGACTGACCTACTGAGATGAGCTAATATTCCCAGCATGGACAGAACTCCCAAGAAAAATACCAGGGTGGGGCTTGCCCGGGATGCCCCGATAAAGAAAGTCAGCTTTGCAATTTCTTTCTTAGTCTCGTGACCTTGTCATCCGAGCAAGGGGGCATCCTGACGGCTCCCGGCAGCAAGTTTTCTACAGTAAATGCTCTAAGGTAAGGAAGCTCAGGGATTCCTAGAATTGGATATATCCATCTAAGCTTTAGCTAAATTGAGGGAGTAATATCTGAAGTTACTGTAGCCATCTCAAACTATGACATAAGACCCCATCTAAGGAGAAATGAGGATGGTAAAAAGTGAATTCTAGAACTATTCTTTGAATATTTATGCAGCAATAGCTAAAAAAAAATTATGTAGACTTTTCATTAATATTAAGTTATAAACTTCATATTTTTCTTTGGAATTTGATTTTCTGCCACCTAACACCGAAAGACACATAAGTAATGTCCCATACATATAGTCTCTTGAGCGGTGTTTCCATAGTGTGTTATGTCTCTAATAAACTGCAACCCCACTACTTTTAAGAGGTAAGAAAAAAAAAAAACAAAGAAACAAAAACATTCATCTGATTTCCTGTTTCCCAATTATAACAAAATCAGTGATATGTAAAAAGTAGAGCGGCCATACTAGATAAAAATAATGAAGATAAAGATTTCTTCCCTTTTTATACATTGATATAACCTTAAAATAAATATGTACCTTAAATGCAGTGGAGATAGCATTTTACATGTTTATGCAAAGCTGTGTCAATTGCCTTCTGTGGATTCAAAATCATGCTCAGAAGCTAAGAAAGGAGCCCATTAAAATGTATTACCAAAGAATAAGACCAACCATCACTTTAAAAAAAAAAATCACCACTAGTTACATTCAAATGAAGTAGGATTTTTCAAGTTAAGGGTTTCCACTATATGTGGAACCACTATAAGTGATGAACAAAATAACATCTTATACATGTGTTATTAAATGGATTTTGTGATTAGAGGAACAAAATAAATTTTACTTATAAGTACAAAATAAAATACTGTAATGAACATCACAATGTGCACCAAATAGAAAAAAAAATGTGTTTTATAGACAAGTAACATGTTTTTTAGCTTTAGTAACAGCAAAAGCCAAATTGGAGAAGTGTAAATTCATGAAGACAGAGGCCTCTGTAAGAAATATGCAGAGTGGTACAGTCAAATCAAATCATTTTTTAAAGAGTTATACAGGAAAATAAATCTTTCAGTTGTAATTTTGATCCTATCCAATAGAATGAAATTAATGATAAGCTATTATTAATTTTATTATTAAATGAATCATTATAGTGATTCGGTTATGCAGTTATTGCCTGTCATTTGCCATATTCCAGACACGAGGAGCAAAATAATGAGCCAAATAAACTGAAGTATCTGCCTTCATGCAATTATATGCTAGTGAAAAAATACAGAAAATAAACAAGTGACTGTTTATATTGCACAGTGATAAGTAATGTGAAGAGAAATAAGACAAGTTAAGAGAACAGAGATTGGAATAGGGTGATAGTTTGTCTGGATTAGTTGATCAGCAGATATTTCAAGGAAGATAAATTTTCAGAGAAATTCGAATGTGTAAGGGAATGGGATATGTGGATATCTAAGGCAAGAACCCCAGACTGAGAAACTAGCAAGCAATGTGACAGACATTTACATAAACACCGAAAGGCCAATGTGGTCAGAGCAAGCAGAGCGAAGGACAGAGTGAGAGGAAGTTAAGTTGCGGTAAGATGCAGGAGCTTGGCCATGTGGCACCATGTTCTCTTCTAAATCACTTACCCACTTGTCCTTAGTTATCCAGGCCCTACGCTGTGCATGAGCTGCTGATTACTATCACGGGGTGAGAAGCTATGCAGTGTCTTTGGGTACAAACTCTGCTGAGTGGTCAACACACAATGTGATGGCAATGCTGATGAGAGAGAGTATTTTTCTGGTGGTTTCTTACTACCAGAAGAAATAAGATGGTTTCTACCCCATCTTACTCTGTCCAGAGTCATCTTTGATCCTGTTCCTCACAGCCTGTCTGGCAGCAAGGTGGCTTTACCTTCAAGAAACAACCTAGCTTTGTGTATTTTCTCCATCTTTACTACTCATTCAAGTCACCCTCACCTCTCTATCCCTAGATATTCTTCTTCAATTGGTTTTCCACATAGCAGGCATCAGAACTTTAAGAGATGTAAATGAGTAAATGATTCTCTGCTTCAAAGTTTCCAAAGTTTTCTCATGCATCATAGAATAGAATCCAATATGCTCCCCTCCATACAGGCATTCCTATATAGAATGCCTACAGCATTCTATATCATCTGCCAAGTGCTAACCTCACCAACTTTATCTGGAACCTATTTCTCCTCATCAGCTAACTCCAGTTAGGCTCTCTTTCCTGTGGTTCTCAAACATATTGAGTTGTTTCTTCCTTGTGAACTTTAATTTGACCATACTATTCTTTGCCTAAAGAGCCCTTCCTAAAACAACTCAGAAAACTGTTTGCACAGATGATTATGTCCTTTTATTAAGTCCAAAGCCCCTCTAAATGGCTTTACTTTACAACCTAATTGAAACCAACTTCCGCACATATATCCCACCATGTACTCATAAATTCAATGTTATTGATAAAGATGGTAAAATTTTATGATGAAAATTACAGAAAGTTCATTTTCTACAACCTAAAGACCTTGAGTCTTCCAGTATTGTAGTCATCATTAGCTTTTGTTGCTGCTTTGTCTTCATCTTAAAATCATCCCTCACTTTAAGGCTGACAAATTCTCTTTATTTTTCTTTCAAGACTGAAATCATGTGAAAGGTAAACTGCAATTTGACTTTCTCAAATCCTAAAGAAACAACCTGAATAGATACCCAACACACAGCAGGTATCTAATGATAAATTCTGATTCTTCATTCCTGTCAAATTAGCTATGCTTCTCTTTATCTTGTCACACTCCGACTTCACATGAAGCAACATAAAAATGGAGTGATATTATGAAATAGGTGACTTCAGGTCATATTATGAATAAATACCTCTTAATTTCACCTTCAGTACACAGTTTAAGAAAGTAGGTCATTTGCAAAGTACATACTTT
Organism: Antilocapra americana; assembly: GCA_007570785.1. Lineage (NCBI taxonomy): Eukaryota > Metazoa > Chordata > Mammalia > Artiodactyla > Antilocapridae > Antilocapra > Antilocapra americana. Next base: position 18,919,091 of record ML662436.1, on the reverse strand, counting down.
CTATAGAAGTTGACATTTGATTTTGGCATTATACTAACACATGCTAAGTTTAATACAGGAATTAGAAATTTCCTTATGCTGTCCACCTCAGGTGACATTGAGGGCCATATGTGTAAAAATGAATGCGCCAGAGTTAGGAAGTGATAGTCACACAAACTAAAATACTAATAATGAGTCTTTAAGAGGTGTGCTTAGCGATTTACAAATACTATTGCAAATGGAACATTTTAGGGACTGTATGTCTTTTCTAACTTTCTGAGTCCCCACACACATGATGCTGGTGGTGTTGTTCATCATCATGGTGGCCTGGCCTCTGGATATAGGAGTGACTCTGTGATACAGGACTGACCACTGTGGTACACAAACCATTTTATCCCTGTTGGTGACCCAGGCACACAGTGAACAAAAGGTTCAGGCAAAGTTAGCTAATTTCTAACACGCACATATGCACACACACTCATATATACATATATGTATGTACGTGTGTAAACATTTATACTTATATACGAACACACACATGTTTGCACGTGCTTGTGTGCAAATGTACATATGTATATATTCTAGAAGAAAGAAGGGCATTGTCAAATAAGCAAACAAAAATAACCCTGTATCTCTGGAGGTGTTGGTCCCATTTTAGTACCAGGTGGAACAAGTCTGCTAGGGAACAAAATGAATTCAGAAGCAAGCAGTTCTCGAAGATAAATAGCAGTGCTGGTGAGATCAGGAACACTCAAACACCACTGACAATTTTAGTCTTGGGCTCAACCTATATGGAAGGCTAACTACCTACCTGCCTTGGATATCTCAGTCATGAGTCAATGGATCAGCCCCTCAAAAAAGCTTTTCCTACTACAACACATTTGTGCTTACATTCTTCTATTGCTGTCAGCTAAATCTCTTTTAAACTTGTTTCCCTCAATATTTAAAGTGGAATGCTTCTCAATATAAAAAGACAACTGACCTATGTTGAGAGAATTCTATATGCAGAACTGGCTAGATACTATGCAAACTTGTCTCACAGAATCTTCATGTAGCCATGCGGTTATTGTCATTTCTATTTTACAAATGATGTAACTGATGCTTAGAGAGTTAGAGACGCTTCTCGAAGGTCAGATAGCTTGCAAATGGTAATTCTCATGTCTATGTGTCTCCGAACTGAGTTAGACTGCCTCTTTGTAGCACATGAAAAGCATATTTATACTATCAGGGAGAGATAATTACATATATCTCCACTTATCCAAAATATTTATAGTTAAACAGAACTAACACTAACATATAAATGTCTTCCAGAACAAATTATTCTCAAATGGGTACATTACTGATTTAAATATAAAACCTGCTATAAAAGAAAGAAAACCAATTTGTAAACTATTACAAAGGTATAAACATCCTTCTTAATATAGGGAGTATTAAACTTTAAAGCTCTCATTAAATATTTAAAAGTCATAAAATTAAAAGAATTTCTCAACTCTTTTTAGCAAATTGAAGAACTATCTCAAAGATAATTGGAGGACTCAAAATGAGAAATTATAAAGGGTTAAATAATTCATAAATAGAACAGGATTTTAGGGAAAAAGGCTCATTTTAATAATGTATTCATTTTAATGAATTGTGTGTTTTTAAAGTATATGAATTTCATTCTAAGAAAAATATATAAAATTATATCATTTCTCATGAGAAAAATTCTAATGAATTAGAAATTTATGTATGTAATAGAAATCACTTAATTTCATCATTTATGAAATTAAGCTATACCAAAATAAGATATCTTAATAAAATAAATCAGCTATACCTATATTTTGTAGAGGCATCAAACAATATCTCGCAAATGAGGGGAAGGATCAGATAGTCACTATGAGAGAGTAACTGTATTACTTTTGAAACTGACACCATTGTGCAACAAACAGTTGTTAATTTTGAAGAAAAAGATAGCTAGTTGGAAACACAATGGAATATCTCAGTCCACAACATAAGAATACTTATAGAATCTCACTGTAAACAACGTTTAAATTAAAAAACCCACTCCCTGTTCAATAAATGATATTGGGAAAACTGGAATAACCACATGTGAAAGAATGAACCTGAACTCCTGCCATATAAAAATCAATTCAAAAGGAATTAAATACTTGAAGGTAGGACCTGAAACCATGACACTTCTAGAACATAGGGGGATAAATTACTAGGCATTTCTTTGCAGTGCCTTTTTTTTCAGTTGACAAAAAACAAAGAGATAAAAGCAAAAGTAATTTTATTTATTTATTTATTTTTATTTTTTCTTTCTTTCTTTTTTTTCCTTTACATTATCGTGTTGGTTTTGCCATACACTGACATGAATTCGCCATGGGTACACATGTGCTCCCCTTCTAGAACCCTCCTCCCACCTCCCTCCTGATTCCATCTGTCTGGGTCATCCCAGTGCACCAAACCTGAGCACCCTGTATTAAGCATCAAACCTGGGCTGGCGATTGATTTCACATATGATACTTTACATGTTTCAATGCCGTTCTCCCATATCATCCCACCCTTGCCCTCTCCCATAGAGTCCAAAAGACTGTTCTATACATCTGTGTCTCTTTTGCTGTCTCGCATACAGGGTTGTCATTACCATCTTTCTAAATTCCATATGTATGCATTAGTATACTGTATTCTTATTTTTCCTTCTGGCTTACTTCTGTATAATAGGCTCCAGTTTCATCCACCTCAGTAGAACTGATTCAAATGTATTCTTTTTAATGGCTGAGTAATATTCCATTGTGTATATGTACCACAGCTTTCTTATCCATTCGTCTGTTGATGAACATCTAGGTTGCTTCCATGTCCTGGCTATTGTAAACAATTCCGCAATGAACACTGGGGTACATGTGTCTCTTTCAATTTTGGTTTCCTTGGTGTGTATGCCAAGCAGTGGGATTGCTGGGTCATATGGCAGTTCTATTTTCAGTTTTTTAAGGAATCTCCACACTGTTCTCTATAGTGGCTGTACTGGTTCGCACTCCCTCCAACAGTGTAAGAGTGTTCCCTTTTCTCCACATCCTCTCCAGCATTTATTGCTTGTAGACTTTTGGATAGCAGCCATTCTGACTGGTATAAAGTGGTATCTCATTGTGGTTTTGATTTGCATTTCTCTGATAATGTGTGATGTTGAGCATCTTTTCATGTGTTTGTTAGCCATTTTTATGTCTTCTTTGGAGAAATGTCTGTTAAGTTCTTTGGCCCACTTTTTGATTGGGTTGTTTATTTTTCTGGAATGGAGCTGCAGGAGTTGCTTGTATATTTTTGAGATTAATTGTCCATTGCTTCATTGGCTATTATTTTCTCCCATTCTGAAGGCTGCCTTTTCACCTTGCTTTTAGTTTCCTTTGTTGTGCAGAAGCTTTTAATTTTAATTAGGTCCCATTTGTTTATTTTTGCTTTTATTTCCAATATTCTGGGAGGTGGGTCATAGAGGATCCTGATTTGGTTTATGTCGGAGAGTGTTTTGCCTATGTTTACCTCTAGGAGTTTTATAGTTTCTGGTCTTATGTTTAGATCTTTGATCCATTTTGAGTTTATTTTGTGGTGTTAGAAAGTGTTCTAGTTTCATTCTTTTACAAGTGGCTGTCCAATTTTCCCAGCACCACTTGTTAAAGAGATTGTCTTTTCTCCATTGTATATTCTTGCCTCTTTTGTCAAAGATAAGGTGTCCATAGATGTGTGGATTTATCTCTGGGCTTTCTATTTTGTTCCATTGATCTATATTTCTGTCTTTGTGCCAGTACCATACTGTCTTGATGACTGTGGCTTTTAAACTAAAAGGTTTTTGCACCTTAAAGAAAGGCTTCTCAGGTGGCTCAGTGGTGAAGAATTTGCCTGCCAATGCAAGTAACATGGGTTTGATTCTTGGGTTGGAAAGATTGCTTAAAGGAAGAAGTGGCAACTCATTCCAGTATTCTTGCCTGGATAATCATTTAGGAGCCTGGTGGGCTACAGTCCATGGGGTTGCAAAGAGCTGGACATGACTGAGTGTCTAAGCACAACAATACCAAAAAGGAAATCATCAACAAAATAAAAAGGAAATCGACAGACTGGCAGAAAATATAATATTTGCAAACCACATATCCAATAAGAGGTGTGCCCTTATATAAATATTTTTTATTCAATATACAACTCATACAACTCAATAGGGGAAAAAAAGACCAAAAAAAAAAAAAAATCCCACAAGTAACCTGACTAAAAAATGGGCAAAGAATCTGAATAGACCATTTTACAAAGAAAACATACAAATGGCCAAAAGGTACATTAAAAAAATGCGCAACATCACTACTCATCAGGGAATGCAGATCAACACCACAATGAGATATTATTTCATAAATGTTGGGATGTTTACTATGAAAAAAATGAGATAAATGTTTTCAAGGACATGGAGAAAAGGGAGCCTGTGTTTATTCCTGGTCAGAATGTAAACTGGTGGAGCCACAAGGAAAACAGTATGGAGGTGCCTTATGAAATTAAAAATAGAACTGCCATATGATCCAGTAAACCCAGTTCTTAATCAATTATTTCAATTGATTTTATTCATGTTATTTTATTGATTATAAATGACAAATATTATCTAATCAATAAGAAATTAAGTCATTATCTTGAAAAATATCTGAATTCCCATCTTCACTGAAGCATCATTCACAATAACCAAGGTACAGAAACAACCTAGGTGTCCATCGAGAGATGCAGGGATAAAGAAAATGTGGTATATATTTACAACAGAATATTTTTCAGCCACAAAAGAAGGAATTCCTGCCTTTTGTGGCGACATGGATGGACTTTTGATGGCATTATGCTAAGCGAAATGTCATATACACAAAGACAAATATTGTACACTAACACTACTATGTAGAATCCACAAAAGCAAAACAAAAGAAAAAAATGAACTTATAGAAACAGAGTAAAATGGTGACTGTCAGAGCTGGGGCTGGGGGAAATAAGGAGAGGCTGGTAGAAGGGTATAAACTTTTAGTTATAAGCTCAAAGAGTTTGAGACTCTAAAGTACAAAATAGAGCCTGAAAGTGATAATAGTGTAATGTATAACTAAAATTTGCTAAGCGAGTGCTCTTAGGGGAAACAAAAGGAAATATGTGAGGTGATGGATGTGTTAATGAACTGAATGGTGGGAAACATTTCACAATTTTCAGTTCAGTTCTGTTCAGTCGCTTAGGCATGATTGACTTTCTGCCACCCCATGGACTGCAGCACACCAGGCCTACATGTCCATCACCAACTCCTGGAGTTTACACGAACTCATGTCCATTGAGTTGGTGATGCCATCCAACCATCTCATCCTCTGTTGTCCCTTTCTCCTCCTGCCTTCAATCTTTCCCAGCATCAAGGTCTTCTCAAATGAGTCAGCTCTTTGCATCAGGTGGCCAAAGTATTGGAGTTTCAGCTTTAACATCAGTCCTTCCAATGAAAACCCAGGACTGATCTCCTTCAGGACGGACTGGCCGGATCTCCTTGCAGTCCAAGGGACTTTCAAGAGTCTTCTCTAACAGCACAGTTCAAAAGCATCAATTATTCAGTGCTCAGCTTTCTTTATAGTCCAAGTTTCACATCCATGCATGACTACTGGAAAAACCATAGCCTTGACTATATGGACCTTTGTTGGCAATATGTATATCTATATATAATATTATATATATAATTAAAAAAACCTACCTTAGATACCTTAAATATAATATAATTGTCAGTTATACCCTAATAAGGATGGAAAAATAAAAAGTCACATCTGCTAGTTACTGCCTCTCTTAAAGAAAAGCATACATAGCAAGAAAACTCAAGAAAATTTCATTTTTATGAAAAAAGTGCTAAAGTTACGTGTAACAGGAGCTTTAGCAGTAGTAGCATAAGTCAGCACAGCCCTAATCTAACACTTTCCCACCACTTCATTTAAAGGTTACCTCAGGTAAGTTATTTTACCTCTCTCTGCCTCAGTTTGCTCATTTATCAAATAGAGACAGTAACAGTCCTTACTACAAAAAGGCGCTGTGAAGATAAAATGATAAAATAAATGGTCTTTTAGCACAGGTCCTAGAACATTGTTCTTGTTCAGTAAGTATCTATTATTACTCCTGATACAATTTAATCATGGGGATATTAACACAAAGTAGAGAGTGAATAAAATGGTTGATAATTACAAACTATATTAAACTTTTAAACATTCAGAAGTATATATTTTTCCAATACAGAAAATAACACTCTGTATTTTTTTTCATCTTCAGATAATAAAATTCCACTTGTTTTATGACTGATTGCCTGATAATTCTGACATATATCATGATTCTAGAGTTTATAGTATAGTATTTTTAAACTCCTCCTCTCAGAATTGTTTCAGTAATTTATATTATAGACAAAGTACTGAACTAATCACTGCGGAATGTTTTATTTTCCTACCTGGCATCAGGCTTAGATATATGACTTACTTTGGCCCATAGAATGTGTTTCTTGCAAGCAGAAACTTTAGAGCCAAGTTCTCTTACCACTCTGTCATGAGAACAATGTTTAAGTCAGAGGCTGCTTCCTCAGCTTGGCTACATGTATGGAAATGGTGTAAATGGGGTGGAGCGTAACTGAAGCTGATCCATGCTGGATATTTAGAAGTAAACTGTTGTAAGCCATTATAACTTTTTGTTGTGCTTTCACCATAGTGTAATCTAGTTAGCATTTACTGAAATCATGAGTATGTCTACTAAATTTTCCATTTTTCCTATATACCATTCTTCATTACTTGTTTGTGATCCTGCATCCACCTTGTCAGGAGTAGTAGAAAAATGACAGAGGAAATGCTCTGTGTAGTAAGAGGAAAACCAGGACCGAAAGTGAAGAACATAAGCCAAAGGAAGTTCACAAGATCAAATGGCCACATGCCCATGATCACTTCAGATGAGCCCAATTCAATTCATCATCTATCAATCATCTACCCTGGGGCAGGGATTTGGTGGAGTAGTGGGGAAACAGACGAATAACAGTCATAACAGTCATCATCCTCAAGGTTCTTTCAGCTTAAGAGGGAAGGCAAACTTGCAAAACAATACTAGGGGCAGAATTTAGGGTTAATGACAGCACAGTGAAAAAAGTGGTCAACTCTATATAGAAAGTATACAAAGTATATAAGGTTGGAAGGAATCATAGTAATAAGTAGAAGTCAGATAGTTAGGGTGGGACATTGAAAACAAAATCATTGTATTTGGCAATTAGAAGGTCTGCAGAAGCACAGTGAGATATATTTTAGGATGGCTCTGGGGGTGATGGTCAGGTTTTAAGCACAATGAGAAATAAATGGGGAAGGAAGGAAGTGAAAAAAAAGTATGGCAATCATGTTTTCTTATTTTTCCTTTTTTGATGATATTGCACAAGGAAAGAAAAAAAAAAAAAAGACATGATGCTGCCTAGAGGTAAATCTATATCAAGACAATTGAAATAACCATTTCTTCCTTACCCTGAAATTCTACCTGCAGGAATTTACTGAAAGCAATAAACTGAAACACAGAATATAATCTGAATATACCTTTATATGACATACGTATTTCTTGAGAAACATGAGAAATAATCTCAGATCAAGAATAAGGAAATTATTAATTTTTCAGTATATCCTAAATGGGCTAAGATACAATCATTATAACTTCTTAAAAAGAGTTTACAATGGTATGGAAAAAATACTTGTGGTGTAAAGCTAAGTTTATATCAAAAAGTATCAGACACATATGATATGTGAAAGTGTCAGCCACTCAGCCACATATGACTTTTTGTGACCCAGTGGACTGCAGCCTGCCAAGCTCCTCTGTCCATGGAATTCTCCAGGCAAGAATATTGGAGTGAGCTGCCATTCCCTTCTCCAGTGGATCTTTTCAACCCAGGGATTGAACCTGTGTCTCCGGCATTGCAGGCAGATTAACCATCTGAATGACCAGGGGGGACCTATATATTGTATACATAACCTTAAAAGGTAAATAATAGAGAAGTCTTCTATTAAAATGTCTTTGGGTAAGGAGAATATATGTATTAGTATATTATATAATTTTATACATTATATATTAATTTTTTACATTCCTGTGCTTTCCATATTTTCTCTACTGAAAATCAACTATTTTTGTAATATGATTAAATATACCTTATGTTGAATGTATCCAAATGACAAAAGGACTCAATAGATTCTAGAAACACATTTGTAGAACCAGGACAATGCTTTCCAAATTTGTGTTGTTATTCATTTCTGAGGCTAGTACCTCACATATGCAAAAATCACAGGGTATCCTTAATTAAGGATGGGTGGAAAGTCAAAGAGAAAATTAAGTGGGCCAAAAGTTTCATGAGGCTGGCCAAAACAATTCAGGTAATTAACCATATCAAGGCCAGTGTTTTTCAAACCTTAATCTATACTAGAATCTCTTAGGAATCTTTTAAAAGATGAAGTCTGATTCAGTAGATTGCAGTGAGATGGAAACTTTGCATTTCTAGCAAATCCTCACTTGATGTTGATGCTGCTGTTAAGCGTAGACCATAATGTGAGTAACAAGGATTTAGCCTAGGTTAGAAATTAATCAGTAATTAGTCATGAATTAATCCTAAATCTCTATGAATGAATCTCCCAGATGCTTTCAAATCACAGCAAGATATAATCAGCAGCAAAAACTCAAAGAAAAAGTGTCCCTGAGTCTAGGTCACAGAGTAACAGTTTAGAAGTGATCTTCAGGAGACAGCAGATTTCCAATATAGCCTTCTGTCCCCTTAGAAACAAAAGGAGTAAACAACATCTGGGTTACCCCAGCAAGTTGTGACATTTTCCTTCCTGGCTTTAACTTTAATTGATAAAAACAAATATGTTATCAGTAGATAATAACAAGTATCATGAAATTGCTACCAAAAAAGAGAGAAAAACCAGTTAACTCTGCCTTTTTAACCCTGGGCATAGATTTGATGCCCAGTATTTGATGGGCCAATATAACAATCAAATACCTGGGGAGATACTGAAGGAATTTGTTACAAACAAAAGTAGATTTACCACATAGTCAGTGATGCTTAAGATTCAAGGACATTCAATTGTACAGACCTTTCTAGGGTCCAGGTCAAAGCAATGTGTACCACATCATGATATGCTGTCACAAATTTTTCAATATAAGGTAAATAATTGAATCAAATTGAATAAGACCATCATCTTTTTCACTATGTCTTCATTTGTTTCACTCTCTCTGTATCTTGTGGCATTGGGGTAGCAGGAAACAATTTTGTGGATGCAGCTTAAAGAGAACTTGACTTGGATATATGTTTAGTTGGTTTAATGGTATAATAGTTATACGATTCACAGTCAATTCACTTATAATTATGCTATTGCTAATTGTTAGCCTTATATCTCAGCCTATTCAGGCTGCTAAAACAAAATTCCATAGTTATGGAGACTGGGAAATCCAAGATCAAATCCAAGATCATAGAATCAAATTTAGTGTCTGGTGAAGAACTGCTTTCGGTTCATTGATGGTGACTTTTTTGCTGTGCTCTCAAATGATGCAAAGAACTAAGAGTATCTGTGGGATCTCTTTTATAAAGGCACTAGTCCTATTTATAAGGGCTCCTCTTTCATAATCTATGTGTGAGTACTGGGTCGTTTCAGCCACGTCCAACTCTTTGTGACACTATGGACTGTTGCCTGCCAGGCTCCATGACATTCTCCAGGCAAGAATACTGGAGTGGGTTGCCTTGCCCTCCTCCAGGGGATCTTCCCAACTCAGGGAAGATACTTATGTCTCCTATATTGGCAGGCAGGGTTGGCAGGCACTTTACCACTAGTGCCACCAATAGCACCTCCCAAAAGCTCCACCTTCTAAAACTATCCCATCACTCTAACTGTTACTTTGCAATGTATGAATTTTGGGAGGACTCAAATATATAGCACATTGCCACCACACCTCCCCAGCATTCTGATAAAAAGGAGAGAGATTGACCTTTATTGCAAAAAGACTTTGAATTTCGGCACTTCCAAATTATATAACTTATTAAAAAAAAAAAAAGACAGATTTTTCCAATTGGACAGCAAATAAATTTGTTTACCTTCAAAAACACTTCTAATCTATTAGTAAGTTTAAAATACTATTTTAAACAATTATACCACAGGGAAAAATTGATTATCTTTATTTATATAGAAAAAAATCTTTAAAAATATCATTTGAAGATAGACGATATACCCTCAAAATGTAGGAAAAGATTATAGTAGTATATAATCTAGTATTTACTATAGAATTAATGTATGTTTTTCTGATTTGAGGGCATTTAGGCAATATGTTAACTTTTTAAAATTTATAATTTATTTTGTTTCTATTCTCGTCTGAAATACAAATGAATTTTGTATTTGTCACTCTCAATTCTTTTTTGTTTTTTCTTATTAAAAGACTCTCACGTTGCAAAACACACAAGGCCTACATTACACTGAGTATAATCGCTTCAACTTTCAGAATGTTTCCTCATCTGTAAAATGAGGAAAATAACAATTTCCCAGGTCTCTTCAGTCATGTTTGACTCTGTATGACCCCATAGACGGCAGCCCACCAGGCTCCGCCATCCCTGGGATTCTCCAGACAAGAATACTGGAATGGGTTTTTCATTTCCTTCTCCAATGCATGAAAGTGAAACGTGAAAGTGAAGTCGCTCAGTCATGTCCGACTCTTCACGATGCCATGTACTGCAGCCCACCAGGCCCCTCCATCCAGGGGATTCTCCAGGCAAGAGTACTGGAGTGGGGTGCCATTGCCTTCTCTGTCTCCCTGGGTTAGAGCAAGAAATAACTGAAATAATACATCATATGTGTTCAGTAGAGGCTCTAAGACACAGCAAAGGATCGGTAAATTAGTTTTGGTTGTTGTCATTTATGTATGTGTAATTACTACTTTTATTTCAATTATTAGCAGATATTTCTTTTTTTCCATCCAATCTAATCTTCCCTCAGGAGGGTGTCTAACATCAAAAATCAAACTGTGATGGTCTCCTGCTGAAGTCCTTATAGGGATCTCTATAATCCACAAAGCTCTTTACAGTTTAAATTCAACTTGCCTCTATAACTGCATGTCTTGAAATCTCAACTACGCATAGCCCTCAGATAAATTCACTTTTACCCACTGGAGACCAAGTCATGAACTTTTACTTTCCCCCCCTTCTGTATATGGCTTTCTGTCTTCCTGAAAAGTTTTCTTCTTTCTACAACAACATAAAGGTCTGATCATTCCTTAACAATAATCTGAAATGTCACTTTTTATAGATGATAGCATGATGGACAGGGATTTGCAGTTACTTTGCATCAGTGATGTTCCCCAAATGAGAATACTGCTACATGTAAAAGATGAGTCATATAATACGGTGTAAGTTACAGTTCAGCTACAACGTTATATGAGTTCTATTCCTGCATCAAGAAACTCCCAAAGTTTCCATAGGAAGTCACGCTCATAATAGTACTGTTGGTTCAGGAGAATCTTGAAAGCCATACAGATGAAAGAAATGAATGTGTTAGAAGCATATGAAGAAATCACTTGAATAGTTAAATTATATATCCACTTATTTATTCTTACAATTTTTCCCTAATTTTGAAGATAAATAATTCATCTTTACTTCAAATGACAACTTTTAAAGATTTTTCTATATAAATGAAAGTATTAGGTAAAATATATGTCCATTTTTATTGTTGAGTGAATAAGTAAAACATAAACAGTTTTATAAATTGAAACACATACAAAACAGACTTTGTTATTCAGACACAAAATTAGATATCAACACATTTGAGACAGTGCCTAGGTAAGGAGAAAAGTAGAAATAATATATGTAATTTCTAATGCATAAAACCTTTATAGGAACACTATTTTCTCTCTACCTTTATTTCTCTGTCTCTTCTTCAATAACTTCTGTCTGGATAGTATCATTTATTTAGAGAGATCAGTGTCTGAAAAGATGATCTTCACAATAATCACATCACAGTCATCCAGGAATATGTGTCAGAAAATCAGATACCCAGGCTGGTTTTCAAAGCACTGAATTAGAATCTTTTCTAAAGAACATAGAAATATATCTTCTGAAAGAGCAACCAAGTGTTAGGAAAATACATTTAGAAAACCACCAGCTTAAACCACAGTGCAGATGAAATCCATCACACTTGAAATGGACACAATTCTCCATGAGACACAGTCAACCATTTATTACATAAACTTTCAATAGAGTAATTATTCCATAAGTATTTAAAGAATGAATTAATGAATGAATGGCATTATTTCAAAGAGGATAGGTTACCGTAATAAAGGTTGCCGGAAAAAAATACTAAAAATAAAACATACTAGACTACATACAAATATATGTACAGCTGTACAAATATAAACCTCTAAGTTCACTAATCAATCAATGCAAAATAAATGTTTACATTAAATAAACATATATACACAATATATAGATATACATATATATATATATGAGAAACTTTCCTAGTTTATAACTAGTAAAATAAACAGTGTCAATGACTTGAGAAGACTAACTGCTAGTATACTAGCATTCATTTTGTCTGCTGCTTATATGCCTAAAATTTGCATCAGTTTTTTTTTTTTAATCTAGCTTTTCTTATTATGATTGGTAGTCAATATGGAGTAGATTTGAGCCAGACTTTGGAACCATAATCCATCCATGATGATACAGGTCAAATTCACTGGGGAATTTACACCATTTCAGGCAATCTGAAACTGCTCTTTCATTTGAATAGCTGTGTTCAAGCCCAGGACATGCTGGGGTTTGCCATTTTTGGCTGCCATCACAATTACCCCTATCAGTGTCTACACACAGATGCTGAGTGTGAGTAACTATTGTTGGCAGGTTATGCTGGCGGTTCATACAAATGAATAATCACTGGCTCATGATCACCTCAACTCCCCAGATCACTGGAAAGGCCCAGCTGAGCTGAGTAAGAAATTGAGCTAACGAGACAGACTGTTTTATTCCCAGTGTGGTAATTCATAATACCAGGTTTTCACACAGCTGTCTTTTAAAAAGTTTATCTTAAACTTTGAAATTTATTTAAATGTTTTCAGTCTTATCTTATTAATGGAAAACAATGTCATTATGCATATAGGGTGCAAGAGACATTCAGTTAGGGAGTTAAGATTCTGAAATACCCATACTTGAATGGAACATTATTTTTTCCTATGATGTGTTGTACAGTTGCTAACGAATAGCATGAGTCCAGCTGTTTACTGTGAAATTGCCACTCTTACACCATGCCTGCAATAAAATAAGGAACTCAAAGACTGTTATTAAAGCTGAACAGAAATTCTATTTTTGAACTACCCAATCTAGGTAACAGCAGCTAAGTAATAAAGTAAATATCATTAGTGAGTTTGTCAGTGTATATTTACACTTAGCTACCTTTTCTCTGCCCCATTTTACAAAGTTTCTGAAGATACAGCTTCCTTTGTATGTTTAAATCATCTTATCTGCAATTTGCTAGGCCATTAGCATTAAGAGGATATATGCACCATATTTAGCATTTCCCGATAAAGAACCAGACATGGAGTAGTGGGGGAAAGGATCGCTTTAATGTGCTCCCATCAGAAAGGATTATGGTATTGAACACAATGTCCCTAGATCCTATGAAAGTGAGAAATTTTTAAGAATGAGAAAAACATAGCCATTGCAAACAATCCCCTCCTCTGAGCTCTTCAAAACCAGACAGTTAATCCAATGCACAGGGTACGTGGAAAGATATTAGGTTTTTAAGATTGAGATGGTTTAAGAGTATAATGCTTTCCAAGTGGCATTAGTACAAACAATAAATACGGGAGAGGGTGTGGAGAAAAGGGAGCCCTCTTACACTGTTGGTGGGAATGCAAACTAGTACAGCCACTATGGAGAACAGTGTGGAGATTCCTTAAAAAACTGGAAATAAAATGGCCATATGGCCCAGCAATCCCACTGTTGGGCATACACACCAAGGAAACCAGAATTAAAACAGACCTGTACCCCAGTGTTCATTGCAGCACCGTTTACAATAGCTAGGACATGGAAGCAATCTAGATGTCCATCGGCAGATGAATGGATAAGAAAGCTGTGGTACATATACACAAAGGAATATTACTCAGCCATTAAAGAGAATACATTTGATTCAGTTCTAATGAGGTGGATGAAACTGGAGCCTATTATACAGAGCAAAGTAAGTCAGAAAGAAAAGCACCAATACAGTATACTAACACATATTTGTGGAATTTAGAAAGATGGTAATGATGACCCTATATGCGAGACAGCAAAAGAGACACAGATGTAAAGAACAGACTTTGGACTCTGTGGGAGAAGGCAAGGGTGGGATGATTTGAGAGAATAGCATTGAAACATGTATATTATCATATATGAAACAGATCGCCAGTCCCGGTACAATGCATGAGATAGGTGCTCAGGGCTGGTGCACTGGGATGACCCAGAGGGATGGGACGGGGAGGGAGGTGGGAGGGAGGGTCAGGATGGAGAACACATATACACCCATGGCTGATTCATGTCAATGTATGGCAAAAACCACCACAATATTGTAAAGTAATTACCCTCCAACTAAAATAAATTTAAAAAAAAAGAGGGAGGGGACATTTATATACCTATGGCTGATTCGTGTTGATGTATGACAGAACCCAACAAAATATTGTAAAGAAATTTTCTTCCAATTAAAAATAAGTTAAAAAAGAAAACAAAACAAAACAAAAGAACCTGTTCACCAGTGTAGGAGACACCAGTTCAATTTCTTGGTCAAGAGGATCCCCTGGAGAGGGCAAGGCAACCCACTCTGGTATTCATGCCTAGAGAATCCCTTGGACAGGTGAACCTGGTGGACTATAGTACATAGGGTCGCAAACAGTCTGACATGACTGAAGCAACATAGCATGCATGCAAGAGTATAATGCAGGAAATTTCCTAAGGCCTTTTATCTTGGACTTTCAACTGTAATTTAAAGGGAGGCTATCATTTCTAATTAGGAAGTCACTAAGAATTTTCCTTCAAGTTGCTTTCTTTCTGCCTGAGCAGTACCATATTTATTTCATGACTACTGTTGTTACTATATTGGTGGTGGTGGTTTAGTCACTAGTTGTATCTGACTCTTGTGACCCCATGGACTATAGCACAACAGGCTCCTCTCTCCATGGGACTCTCCAGGCAAGAATACTGGAGTGGGTTGCCATTACCTTCTCCAGAGCATCTTCCCAACCCAGGGATTAAACCTGTGTCTCCTGCTTGGCAGGCAGATTCTTTACCACTGAGCCACCTGTTACTATCTATAAGTTTAGTTTTGTTTTTTTTTTCCTTTTTCAAAGCAGTTGTTTACTTTGGCCTCCAAGATGCAGTGGTATGTTGGTTTTTCCTTCTACCTTCCCAGTCTCTATTTAGCTTTCTTCTTCAGCTGCAATTGAATTTCAGAATTTCTTCCATCTGCAGCTCTCCTTTATTATCACTTTGTACACTTGGCCCAGGTAGTTTCACTTATTAATATTACAATCTATCAACATACTAATGACTTTTTGATCAATACCTTCAAGTTATTTCTCTCACCTGAGTCTAGTCCTAAATAGCCAAATGATAATCCAGCTTGAAATTCCAGTAAAACCCTAACATTCACCATCATCATTCTCTCCCCATACCTACTTCTTGGTGTTCTCTATCAGCATCACTGTGCACCAAGATTAATAAGGAAAACTTGGACACATCATTCATTTCTTCCACTCTCTCATCCCACACATCAAATCAACCACCAAGTCAAGATAAATCTTGCATAATTCTGTTGACATTTCACAGCTCTGTTTCCCATTAACCTAGAAAAATACCTGCAACTTTTATATATATATTTTACAGCAGTATAATAACTACTGCCTGCCTTGGTTCTGGCAACTCTTTAATTCATTCCCCACTGAGCATCTCAAATCACCTTTTTAATTTGATCCTACTGTAGTGGCTCAATGCTGTACTATCTCCCAATTCTCTAAGGATAAAATACAAAGGAATTTGAGAACAAGAAATTCTGATGCTATAAAAGCAAACACCAGCAAAACATATAGTGTAAGTAAGACAGCTGACATATCTAATTTCATTCAAGCATTAAAAAATGTAGTCTAACTATCTTGAAAAATTCCAAGATAAGCAATTATATTTATACTGTTTGGTATAATTTTATCAATCTGAACATTATCTTAATGTTTAGAATGATAAATGAAACAATGTTATTAGCACAATTTCAGTTTTACTATATGAATAATGAAATTGAAATGTAAGGTAAAAATCTTGATACAAACCATGACGACAATATATCCAAGGTAAGATTAATACCCAGATCCACAGCTCTTAACCTCACCCTAAATTATAACAATAATTTATAATTATAAATTATAACAACCTCACCCTAAATTATAACAATTCAGGGTGATTATAACCTCATCCTAAATTGTAATCAGCAAAAGGTTAATTAGAATGTACTATATTTTCAGCCAACTCTAGCCACTGGATTAGATAATTATCCAATTCACTCCAACTGATCATTCATACATCAAAGTCCAAACTTTTTATGGTATAACCACTCATAATATAACTAGAAAAACTTCCATTTAATTCAGAGTACTAGACTGTTTTGAAGTTCTAGGATAATCAACTTTTATTAACATGTCTTTTTCACACAGGTATGGGATAAAAGCTAGAACAGTCATGGAACAAACTGAAGTTTTGGAATTCTTCAGGAACCAAATGATGTCCATTTCCTTACTTTGCCCCTCTCCAACCTGATTTCAGTGCTATAATCTGAGGCATTTTTTTTTTAAACTCATATTCCAGTTTAGAAAATATAAATGATCTTTCATAAACATGACAGTTATTCTATGTTGCTTATCTTATATTCATTTTCCTTTTCCTTTATGTCAATAATCTCAACTCTGGGTGATTTTGCCCTCTCGGAGACATTTGGCAATATATGGAGACATTTATAGTTTCTGCAACTGGGGAAGATGATACAACTACCAGCCAATAGCTAATGGCTGAACTATGACAGAAATGCTGGTAAACATCCTCAATGAATAGGGTAGAGTTCCTCATCAAAGAATTCTCATGCTCTCAAAGGCCAACTGGAGAAGGAAATAGCAACACACTCCAGTACTCTTGCCTGGAAAAATCCCAGGGACAGAGAAGCCTGGTAGGCTACAGTCCAAGGGGTCGCAAAGAGTCAGATAGGACTGAAGCAACTTAGCAGCAGAAGCAGCCAAGGCCAACGGTGCCACAGCTGTGAAACTCCACTTTATACTAACAATATGTCAATTCATTCATGTCATAGGTTATAAAGTCCAAATTAATTAAAATCAGCATACAAAGTCTTTCATATTTAATCCCTGCAGAAATCTTCATGCTATTTCTTGTCACTCTGTCTCCTTGTTTTGAATTATTTATCACTTAAAAAAAAAAAGTTATGTGTCAGTCAAGGTAGGGCAAGCTGTGACATGTTAAGAAATACCACTAAGATATCAGTAGCATAAGACTCAGGGAGCTCCACCACCGTAAGGAACTTCCATTCCAAATTGAGTCTTCAGGATTCACTGTATCACAGCAAGAGCATGGGACAAGCACTCTGGCCCTTAACTGCCTCTATCCACTAGTAAAAACCTTGTCACCTTCCCTCACATGAATCACATTCACTTAGCCAAACAAATCACATGGCTTTGTCTAACTTCAAAGGATCTTTTCCTGTCAGAAAAGGAAAGCTATACCTCTTAGGAAGCACCAGTATCATTTACTCTTGTACTTTTCCCCCTATTTCCAGGGCTAACTCATTCTTAAGCTTTAATCTATGCAACACTTTTTAGATAAAGCCTTCTTGATGTGTTTTCTTCCAAGACTTTGTTAGGTGCCTCTTCTTGGCCCACTTATCACACCTTGTACATAGATTTTATAGCATTTAACCCTTGTTATTATGAAAGTCTGTTCACTAGCTTGCCTCTTCTAGATTATTAGCTCATGATGGTAGGGAAAATATCTTATTGTACTCACGAAATGTACCACACAAGAAATTAAATTAAAAAGAATTAAATTTTGCTTATACAAACAAATGACCAATTACACAAATGGCATAATAGAAGATACAAGATCTTTTTTTTTTTTTTCATTCAAACAAGAACCTCTTGCCTCTCCAAGCCACCACTAATTCATTGATTTAAAGCTCTGTTCGCATTTCTCCCTGATCCCAGTGTGAGGAAATATGTCTCAGATCACAGAACATGAAGAGCTCAAAGTGTCATAAAATATATGGTAAAATTGTGCTGGGTAAATTATATCAATTTTAGGATACTCAGGGCAATAGTTTTTTTTTTTTTTTTTAAAATGTCATTACTAAGTAAAGATAAGGGACATTGTTGAGGTTAGTCAAATTCTTGTTCAACCTAGATTGCCTTCAAGCAACTCAACAGCCTTCATTTTTAGTGCCATGCAGCTTTAAGCATCCCCTGAAGAAAACAAATGATCAGGAAAACTATGGTAAATATAATGGGTCCCAGAGAAACCTAAAGTTGTTTGAAGAAAACTGGATATTCTCTCTCTTGCAGATCCAGCTTTTTCCATATTCACTGTGAAAAACATTAACTTCATCACTGTGGCAGAAGTAGACTGAGTTTATGCATAAAACAGAGACTATCCACTGAAAAAACAGAGCTGTATGATTCAAGTCAGGGGAAAGGTCACTGGAGTAAGAAAAAGGGGACTAAAGTTCTTTCTCCAATCTTGCCGAGTTTAGTCAGGTCACTTTGATAAAACAACTAAGACTTTAATGAGCCTTTCCATTTTGTAGCTATAATAGTAGGTTTAGTATTAGCTGGCTTATTAAGTTACCAGAAAAAAATAAAGATATTTAAATTAGTATATGTTATTAAAAATATATTTATTTATAGTGAGGGCTTCCCAGGTGGCACTAATGGTGAAGAATTCACCTGCCAATGTAGGAGACATAAGAGACATGGGTTCAATCCCTAGGTCGGGAAGATCCCCAGGAAGAGGGCACAGCAACCCACTCCAGTATTCTTCCCTGGAGAATCTCATGGACAGAGATGGGCTAGAGTCCATGGGATCACAAAGAGTCGGGCACAACTGAAGCGACTTAGCATGTATGCACAAAATATAAAATATAAAAGAAAAATGGATATAAAGACTTGCTATTATTATCAGTATAGCACAGTAGTTAGAATAGGTGTTAAATTCTGTCAATGAAAGTTAGCCTTCAAACTCCTTTGCAGGCATAAAATACAGCAATTTATAAGCTTGTTATAAAAATTAAGTATTTATAACTTAGGGCATAATATATGTTCAATAAATTGCATATCTTTAAAATATATAATTTCCTGAAAATATAGCATAACACATTTCCAAAAAATAAAAATGTTATACATATGTGTGTGTTGAGAAATTACAGTTAATATTTTCTATGAACTAAGAAAAGCAGAAGACTTAGCTTTATATGTGAAAACTTAGAGTACCTTTTCCAGAAAAGGCAGATTAGGATTTCTTTAGCTCCAAAATAATACTGTTCTACCATTATAAAAATCCAAAATAAATATAGATTTGAGAGAAACACAGGAATTATAAAACGTATAATAATTCTACAATTTTTAAGTAGAAGGTCAGAAGAAACTATTAGAAAAAGAAAGAAATAAATGGAAATAAAACAATAGCAATGAAGAAAAATAGCACTGATGAAATGAGAATCTGAAAACTGCAAGCTGTAATTCTTAAAGCTCGGAAACCGGTTGTATGTTTCATATCCATTGTGGAAAGCAGTAAAATATGAGTGGAGACTATGGAACTATGGAGACTATGGAACCCAGCTCTAGCACCAAAGAACATAGTACCTAATATGTAATAGGGACTCAATAAATGAGTTAATATTGCTCTTTTCAGTAGTCATGTATGAATATGAGATTTGGACCACAAAGAAGGCTGAGCACCGAAGAATTGCTGATTTTGAATTGTGCTGGAGAAGACTCTTTAAAAGAGTCCACTGTACTGTAAGGAGATCAAACCAGCCAATCCTAAAGGAAATCATCCCTGAATATTCATTGGAAAGACTGATGCTGAAGCTGAGGCTGCAATACTTTGGCTACCTGATGCAAAGAGCTGACTCACTGGAAAAGACCTTGATGATGGGAAAGATTGAGGGCCAGAGGGGAAAAAGGTAGCAGAGGATGAGGTGGTTAGACAGTATCATCAACTCAATGGACTTTGAGCAAACTCCAGGAGACAGTAAAGGATGGGAAAGGCTGGTATGCTGCAGTCCATGGAGTTGGAAAGAGTCGGACATGACATAGCGATTAAACAACAATTGCTATCGATACCTTTGGAAGTCTTACAATTTAAAAAAATGTGGAGTTTTAAACAAGAAACAGAACCACAAACAAAAAAGAGATCTCTGCTGTTTACCCTCAAGCCCTTAACTTCCATCCTCAGCAACAGTAGCGTGTAACAACAGAGATGAAAAGCTGAGTGGATCTGCTTATTTTCCAAGCCTGATGGAGTTTGCATGCAAGGCAGAGTTTGGTGTAAGATTTCAAAATATTTTCATTAAATACACTGGTTGTTCAAAAGTATCCTAGGTTCCCCATGTTTGTAACTACTCAGTAAATATTAAACAATCAATAAACTGTTAACTTCCTCTCTTCTTTCTCCGCCCCCTCCACAGACAAAATGCAGGGGTTTTTTGAAGCTGGCTCTCAGAAACCCGCTGACTTGAGCCCTCTCTTCATTTTGGAAGGCTTTACCTACTGTGATGTGTCAAAAAGCTGAATACCCTACAGAAAGGAATATATGAATTCAGTCTTCTCTTACTACAGTTCAAGTATCAACTGCTGTTATTTACCCTGGGATTTCTCTGGATTAGCTTTTTTGTTCTTTGCTTTCCACACACAAAGATAACAAGCTGAAGTTTACCATCTGATATGATTCTTAAAAACGTAATCTGGGGGAAATCAAAAGTAGAAAAATTACTATCATAAACGATTTGTTAACTTGGATCACGAAAAAATATAAAAGGGAAAACTGATGTTTGTCTTCCTTTTGTTCCATATTAATTTCAAAGCACAGTTTGGCAAATAATATTTTCTAACACATATATTTTATTATATTTCTGAAATGTAAAACCAGATCAACATTGGTAATTTTTTTCTTTTAAATAGGACCAGGTAGTTAAAAATTGTAAGCTTTAAAGGCCAAATATAATCTTTGTTACACATTTATTAACATTATTCATTTCTTTTGTTTGCTTTGATTTGCAAACACTTTAAAAGTATGAAAGACATTCTTAACAAGCAGACCATACAAAAAACAGTCTGATGCTGAGCATGGCCGTTAGTCCCTTACTCAACATCACTGACTCTTAAATGAGACATTTTGTTGTTATTTAGTTGCTAAGTCATGTCAAATTCTTTTGCAACTCATGGACTATAGCCTGCCACGTCCCTCTATCCACTGAATTTCTCAATCAGGAATACTGGAGCAGGTTGCCATTTCCTTTCCAGGGGTCTTCCTAACCCATAGATCAAACCCATGTCTCTTGAGTCTCCTGTATTGGCAGGTAGATTCTTCACCAATGAGCCGCCTGGGAAACCCAATATATGCACTTTAAGCATACTGAGGGTAAAGATGCAGAGGAATGGGGTTATATGAAAAAGACGTTTCTTATTGTCTGAAACTGAAAAAAAATCATTAAAAAAAAAGTTCACTGTGAGGACTTAATCTTCTGCCACAGAAAATACATACAAAACCATACTTGAATTTATACACATATTGAGAGGTGCAGCCTCTAGGATGGCTCCCAATGATCTCTACTTCATGCCATTCAAATTCATGAATAGACTCCTCTCTTGGAATGTGGACTATACTTATTGACTCACCTCCAAGGAATACAGTATCACAGAAGAAATGATAGGTATGCAGTTCTGAAATTAGGTTATAAAGACTGGCTTCCATGATGGGTGTCCGTTCCTGTTTTCTCTCTCAGCTCACCTGACCTAGGAGAAGCTAGCTATCTTAATGGAAACAGTCGTAAAGGGAGGCTCATGTGGCCAGGAGCTGTTTCTACAGCTGAAAATTATCAAGAACTCAGTTCAGTTCATTCACTCAGTTGTGTCTGACTCTGTGTGACCCCACAGACGGCAGCCCACCAGGCTCCCCCATCCCTGGGATTCTCCAGGCAAGCACACTGGAGTGGGTTGCCATTTCCTTCTCCAATGCAAGAAAGTGAAAAGGGAAAGGGAAGTCGCTCAGTTGTGTCTGACTCTTAGTGACCCTGTGGACTGCAGGGTCCTACCAGGCTCCGCCGTCCATGGGATTCTCCAGGCAAGAGTGCTGGAGTGGGTCACCAGTGCCTTCTCCAATCAAGAACTCAAGGCTCACCAAAATACAAGAGGCAGATTGGCAGGGGAGCCTTTCCCAGTCCAGCAATGAGGTGACTGCAGCATTGTGATGGCCACTTGTTATGAGTCAACAGGGCAGGGCCACGGCATCCAGATATCTACTTCTGCTTTACTGGCTACGTGAAAGCCTTTGACTCTGTGGATAACAAAAATCTATGGAAAATTCTTAAAGAGATGGGAATACCAGATCATCCTACCTGTTTCCTGAGAAATCTGTATGCAGGTCAAGACGCTATAGAAAGAAATGGACATGGAACAAGGGACTGGTTCAAAACTGGAAAAGGAGTATTTCAAGGTTTTTATTGTCACCTTGTTTAACTTATATGCAGAGTACATAATGTGAAATGCTGGGCTGGATGAAGCACAAGCTGGAATCAAGACTGCTAGGAGAAATATAAAAAACCTCAGATATGCAGATGATACCATGCTTATGGCAGAAAGCAAAGAGAAACTAAAGAGCCTCTTGAAGAAGGTGAAAGAGGAGAGTGAAAAAGCTGGTTTAAAACTCAACATTCAAGAAATTAAGATCATGGCATCTGGTCCCATCACTTCATGGTAAATAAACGGAGAAAAAATGAAACGATGACTGACTTTATTTGGGGGGCTCCAAAATCATTGCAGATGGTGACTGCAGCCATGAAGTTAACAGATGCTTGTTCCTTGGTGGAAGAAAAGTCATGACCTACCTAGACAGCATATTAAATATCAGAGACAATACTTTGCCAACAAAGGTCTAGTCAAAGTTATGTTTTTTCCAGTAGTCATGTATGGATGTGAGAGTTGGACTTTAAAGAAAGCTGAGAGCCAAATAATTGATGCTTTTGAACTGTGGTGTTGGAGAAGACTCTTGAGAGTTCCTTGACTGCAAGGAGATTCAAATCAGTCCATCCTAAAGGAAATCAGTCCCGAATATTCACTGGAATAACTGATGCTGAATCTGAAACTCCAATACTTTGGCCACCTGATGCAAAGAACTGACTCACTGGGAAAAGACCCTGATGCTGGGAAAGATTAAAGACAGGAGGAGAAGGGGATGACAGAGGACGAGGTGGTTGGATGGCATCACTGATTCAATGGACATGAGTCTGATCCCAGTTCATGGGTGTCACAAAAAGTCAGACACGATTGAGTGACTGAAAAATGATGACAGCATTCATGATAATGCCAGTGAACCTCATCTAGTCATCTGAAGGCTTTAAAAGAAGACTGTTTGTTGGGGTAACAGTGACACATTCACTGGAATGGGGAAGCCCTATGGGGACAAAGAGCAGAGGTTTTGCTGTGAAGCTTAGTCTAAAATGTTTACCCTTTGACTACTACACATTTAGATAATTTTTATCACTATACACAAACGTGTTTGCCATCAATCAACACAGATTTATAAAGGCAGATGACTTAACTGGAGCTATTCTCACCAGCCAAGTATTGGATGTTGGTTTAGTACAACTGGCTTCTCTGGTCGCTTAGATGGTTAAGAATCCACCTACAATGCAGGAGATTCACATTCAGTCCTTGGGTTGGGAAGATAGCCTGCAGAGGGGAATGGCTACCCACTCCAGTATTCCTGCTTGGAGAATTCCATGGTCAGAGGAGCCTGGTGGGCTACAGCCCATGGGGTCACAAAGATTTGGACATGGCTGATTACTTAACACTTTTACTTTTGTATACCTAAAGGAACAGATTTAAAATGATTCTCTACATCATTCTCTTATCACCTTCAGCAACTATAGACAAAGATTCAGTGGCTCACCTTGCTCCATGTGAACAATCATGAAAACCTTCTTGGGAATTGAAATTAAAACTGGCTCAAGAGAAGGAGGGCTTGCCTTGTGGCTCAGATAGGAAAGAAATTGCCTGCAATGTGGGAGACCTGGGTCTGATCCCCGGGTTGGGAAGATTCCCTGGAGGAAGATTTGGCAACCCACTCCAATATTCTTGCCTGGAGAATTCCCATGGACAGAAGAGCCTGGCATGCTACAGTTCATAGTGTCTCAAAGAGTAAGACACAACTGAGTGACTAAGCACAGCACAGGAGAAGGAAAGGTAAGAGTATCTCTGCTTAATCTAGAGATTTAACATGAATTCCTCTAACCCAGAAAGAAAACTTAAAATAGATAAAGTTGACTTTAATCTCTATGAACAACTTATATGAAATGTTTGGCTCAAAGTGTAACAGGAAACTGGCTAGAATGTGGGCAAAGCTGCCCAGTCATTCAGGGACCACCTCTGCAAAATCTTCAGTAACATAATGGGGCAGATTGAGCCCCAAAATGAGTTGGTTATGGACTAGGGTCCATGCAGGATCAAAGGAGGCAAGCATACAATTATTGTTTAGAGGACTAAACACCAAAATACAGAACAAAGCAAAAAAAGAAAAAATAAATAAAGCTCCTCCTTAAGATACTCCTTTCTATCAAAATTCCAAATCTCATGAGGAAAACAAAGTTCAAAGGAAACTATGTAAGCATCCATCCATCCTGAAGGAAATCAACACTGGGTATTCATTGGAAGGACTGACATTGAAGCTGAAACTCCAATGTTCTGGCCACCTGATGGCAAGAGCTGACTCATTTGAAAAGAACCTGATGTTGGGTAAGATTGAAGGCAGGAGGAGAAGGGGATGACAGAGGATGAGATGGTTGGATGGCATCACCGATTCAATGGACATGAGTTTGGGTAAATTCAGGAGTTGGTGATGGACAAGAAGGCCTGGCATGCTATGGTTCATGGGGTTACAAAGAGTCGGACATGACTGAGTGACTGAACTGACTGAACTGACTGATGTAAGCATGATGTGATTACTTTGCTCTGAATGAAAAAGAAAATAAAAGAGAGCATTATAAAATGATATTACAAGAGAACAGAGAAAAAGAGAAAAAATAAGAATATTTATAAAGAAGAACAGGAAATTTAAAAGAAAGTAGAGACAGAAATTACATTCGTATAGATGGATATAAAAATAATTAATTAGAAAACTTTCAAATGAAAAAGTCTATAGCATGTAAAATTCTAGGGCTGTTATAAACATTGGATCAAAGAATTGGTTATTAATATACAATTCTTAGAAATGTACCTAAACACAACACAGAGAGTCAAAAAATAATGTATATATAAACAAGCAATATATTGAGAGATGAACTTTATGTCTGATTTTTTTTTCTATAAGTGGTTACTTATCCATGGAAGAGCCCCATAGACAGTTAACTTCTAACCTCTCTTTATTCATTTTGTCATTTATCCCCAGGAGTTTTATAGAGATATAACTGCAAAATTTGGGAAAAGTAACCAGGCATTCTTTGCTGAGTTCTTCCTCTCTTTCCCTCAGGGATCAGATGATCCGGGAAGTCAGAAGTCTCCTCTGTTTCTTTAAAGACTAACTTGCTTCCTGCCATATAAACAATTTTGCCTCAAGCTTGGTACTTGCAGGTCCAGATGGGGACATGTGCTTAATTCTGCTAAGTATCTGCAGATCCACTTGATTAATATACCTGTTCATGTCCTCCAGCCTGGCTGCAATTAATAGTAGAGAAGTTGTTTGGTTTCCATATGTCATTCTTCTGTGTCACATCTCAAATATTTTAAAACCTAAGCATGGAAGATGGGTGTGATTTAAGAGAAACCTGCCAGAAATCCCAATACATAGATGGGTCTTATGCATATGTGGTTTAGGTTGTATTTTTTTATTTCTGCTTCTCCATTTTATGTTTTACTCCATGAGTAAGTCTGTGCAGAGGACTGGACTTGTACTTTTGGTGGCTTTGAATAGCATATGCTACAGCATTTCTGGCAGCTGTGTCCATTTTTCCTGAGCACCCTGAGGATAGACTTGTCCGTGGTTTTTAGTGTTCTGCCTGTCTGACAACTAGAACCACAGGGGACATGACAAAGATTTGGGTACTGTAAGCTCATCACAATTTGGATCAGATAAACCCAGCCATTTTCTGTTAGAAAGGATTTGGTGGAGTCTTTTATTCCTCAGTATTTGGTAAATGGGATTTTCTGTAAAAGCTACCTGGATACACACACACACACACACACACACACACACATATATATATATAACAGACTATGAGCCTTATTCTCTTGAGGTATTAAAACAAATTCAGGGTAAGCAATGGGTATTCAAGTAACAGAAAATAACTCATTGAATTAAGAACACAGCAGGGATTCCTTAAAGATGGCACCCCTTATTGTGTTCTATGAGATTGTGTATTCATATATCAAGCCTTAAGTGCAGTAGAATGGATGAGTCTGATCCATGCTGCCAGCTAGTGGTACTGTATGCCTAAAATATCTTACACAAATAGAAACCTTCTTATGTAAGCAGACTCATATGACATGAATATATGACATGATAATAGATATATCAACATTCAGTATGTACTTCTCTGTGCTCCCAACCCTGGGTTGAGAAGATCTCCTGGAGGAGGGCATGGCAACCCACTCCAGTATTCTTGCCTGGAGAATCCCTTGGGCAGAGGTGCCTGGAGGGCTGCAGTCCATGAGGTCACAAAGAGTCAGACACGACTGAGCAACTAAGCACATGCTATCCAAGGGATCTATCAGTATCTCTCACTTGTCTGGGCCAGTCTGCTTACCTTCCTAAACTAATCTACCCACATCCCAACTGTATGTACCTATGGCTTAAAGAACCACTGTTTGCCCTCAGTCAGGCATCAGATCTCTTAAAGACATTAACAAAAAATATCAAGTTTAGCTCTCTTCTCAGTTTTTACTGGACAACTGGTTTTGATATATACCTGTTACTCTGATCCTCTGATTCCTGCCCATAGGTTTGTCAGGAAGAGAACATAGCTGCCCATGTTGAACCACACAAAGCTGATGAGCTCTCTCTGAGGTGTGCTATTGTTAAGGTAAGGCCTTAATATATAAACTGATGACTATGAGGGTCATGGGAATGGAGATAAAATCACCTGCAGACTTGCCATAAATGGTTTTCATTCACTGTCTCTTTGACAAGTGTAACTGATGGATTGCAATAATCTCAAGTGCTAGGTTTTATCATATGCTTTATTTTTTGTCTCCTCAGAAATGAATAATAGGAAATGTTATTATAAACAGGGAAAAATAATAGGTGATGGTAATTTAAAGCAAAAGAGTAAGTGTAAAAGAGCTCTGGCATTTGAGTCAAACAACCTAGATTCAAGATACATAACTCTCAATAAAGGTAGACACCTCCCTAGTCCAAGTCAAAGTTAAGGAAAATCTGTTTACCACAACCCATTTACTACGTTCTGCTGTATTTTTCTGTTTTCAATGAACAGTTTAATAATTCAGTATACCCCTTTTATTAAGCAAAGGGTGGAGGCTAACAAAGCACATTTTATTAAATCACTCAGGTATTTCTCTGTTCAAAGTTCCCAATTATAAGGACACAAGTCTTATTGGGTTTAGGGACCACCTTAACCTACAATCGCCTCATCTTAACTTTATTCTATCTGGAAAGACATTATTTCAATATAATGTCACATTCACAGGTTCTAAGTAGACAGAAAATTTCTCAGGATATTATTTAACCCAACATAAGTGATACAGTTATTGGAAGTGCAAGTGCCCCGTCCCCCTTAAATCATTAGGACTTATTCTTGTACCTCTGGCACAGACATGGGCCTGAGGGATGGACATTTTTCCAACTTCAGCAAAATGTCTTTGAACCAATATGTAAGTACCAGTATGATTGAGAATTTATCATCAAAATCAGCACAGACAGAGGGATGCCCTTTTACAGGGCTTCACAGGTAATACTGCTAATAGAAGAAAAGGAAAGGGAAAGTAAAACATCTGATGTCCCATGGTGGCTGAGTACACCCATGTAAGAATTGTTCTTTCAAACCTTACCAAAAGAGTTGAGAAGATTCTAGGATACACTGAAGTATGGGGAGGTGACTACATGTTCATCAATAGAAAGTTATCAGAATGAGGTGATAATAGAGAAATGCGTGTTACAATAGATGAAAAAATACAGTCCGAAAGATGGAGGACACACATTCCTCCAAAGTCCTCTTTTTAACAACTGAACAAAAATGAAAACAAAACCCTGGCTATAACACAGCAAGTAAGAACACCTGGAAAAGCAGAAATAAGAAGGTACACTGTGCACTGCCTAGAGATCTCCATACTTGAAGAGCCACATGGCAGAATATTCCATGGATTTTATTCTCCTCTCAAATATTGTGGACAAAGAGTTCTAGAAGCCTCTAACCCAGAACCGTCACTTGGCACACAAAAAAAAGCTTTAAGTCTGCTCTCCCTAGCGAAAAGTTCTGGAAAAGGGTGGCCTCACAACAGAAAACCTTTATGGAAAGACCTCTCCTACTCCCTTTTGCACTGTTCATGGGGTTTTCATGGCAAGAATACTGTTCAATACTGTTAGATAGAAGCATCGACTCAATGGACATGAATTTGAGCAAACTCTGGGAGATAGTGGAGGACAGGGAAGCTTGGCATGCTGCAGTCCTTGGGGCTGCAAAGAGTAGGACATGATTTGGTGACTGAACAACAACAAGGCGCCCTACTCTGTAAAATACAAATGGAAAAAATCACCAAACCCCACTATCACAATTTTAACAAGGCTGAGTAGAGAGCTTATCTTCTACTTTTCCTATCTACACTGCAAGGAAATCTAAATAATTTCTGATCCTTCTTGCCCTGTTCAGTGGAAGCAGGTGGTGCTCCTCTTTTCTTATCAAGGTGGTATCTGCCCCTTGGCCAAGGAGTTGAGCCCTAGATGCTGAGATTCTACCTCAACCTGCTTCCCTCCTCCCTGGTATTAGCTCATTGGGAGATGACCACATAACCAGACTTGAGGGCAACAGGGAAGTGTGTATCCATGCCCCACTTTCACTAATATCTATCTGAACTTCCATCCCAAGGCAGTCTGTGTCACCTTTCATCACTTTTGCTAGGTGGTATAGGTAGGGTCCAGTGGGAAGCTGAACTTACATACACCGAGATCTGATCTGATACACCTCAACAGGAAAATGGCTGATAAAAGAGAAAATGAAGTAGGACTCAGAGTCTCATAATAAACATTGCTGAATATGATTAATAGTAGAGATGCCAGAGCAACAAACTTGAAGATTTTCTCAATCTGAATAGAGAGGTAAAATAGATCATCCCCACCACCACCAAAAAAGAAAAAAAATTTACAGTATCTAGAGCTTGCAAGAAATAAGCTTGAATCAGTGGTTTCCCACAATGAAAGGAAAGAGAAAGACTTAAAAAACTATTTAAAGAAATAACAAATGTAAACTCTCCAAACCTGTGGAAAGATGAAACCTACAGACTCAAGAAGCCAAAATAACCCCTCAAAGGATAAACTGAAATAAATTCATGCTCGAACACATCATAATTAAATTTTTAAAAAGAAATGTCTTGAAAGCAACCATAGAGAGATGCTGCATTAACTGTGGTGGAACATCAGTTAGAGTGACAACAGATCTCTCAACTTCCAGAAGGAAAGCAGAAGAAAAGAGCTGTCAACTCTGAATTCTGAAGAAATATTCCGGAATCTTTAAAAATGTTTCAAGAATGGAGAAGAAATAAAGTAATTATCAGACAAAAGAAAACTAAGAGAATTTATTGCTAGCAAGCAAGGGTGGGATGATATGGGAGAATGGCATTGAAACATGTTAATTATCATATGTGTAATCAATCACCAGTCCAGGATTGATGCTCGGGGCTGGTGCACCGAGATTTCCCGGCGGGGAGGGAGGAGGGAGGGGGGTTCTGGAGGGGGAGCATATGTAAACCCATGGCGATAACATGTCATTGTATGGCAAAACTAATAAAAAAATAAAATAAATCTGAAGAGGGAACATACATAGGATAACTCACTTTGACCTTCAAAACTAACTATACATTATGAAATAAAATAAAATTCACATTGGCTTCTGTGTAATAATAAAAAAGAAGAATGGGTAAAGAAAATTCCTTAAACAGAAAGAAAATAATAAAAAAAGAGAAAGTGAATCTTTGGAAAGGAACATATTGGAATGAATAAAAATAACAATAAATATAAGAAATTAAAAGAGAAATGACCTTACGAATGCCATATTCATATTGCTAATGCAAACATATTGGAGAAGGAAATGGAAACCCATTCCAGTATTCTTGCCTAGAGAATCACATGGATAGAGGAGCCTGGTGAGTTACAGTCCATGGGGTCAGGTCGCAAGAGTTGGACACATTTTAGCAACTAAACCATCACTAAGTGATAATTCTCCACTTTAATTAAATACTAGAATATTATATATGTTTGTGTACTGTGCTGTGCTTAGTCACTCAGTCATGTCCAACTATTTGTGATCCCATGGACTGCAGCCTCACAGGCCACTCTGTCCATGGGAATTCTCCAGACAAGAATACTGGAGTGGGTTACCAGGCCCTCCTCTAAGGTATCTTCTCAACCCAGGGATTGAACCCAGATCTCCCACATTGCAGGTTGATTCTTTCATCATCTGAGCCACCAAGGAAGCTTAACAATACTGGAGCCTACCCCTTCTCCAGGGGAATGTCTTGACCTAGGAATCAAACCAGGGTCTCCTGCATTGCAGGCAGACTCTGTACCAGCTGAGCTACCCAGGAATCCCTGTGTGTGTGTATAACTTGTTGCAAATTACAGTGCATATAGACAAATGAAAACTTAATCCAAACAATCCAAATTCCATGTAAAAATTCAACACAATTAATCTCATTTATCTGGATATGTTTCCTAATTTTCCAAACCGTTAGAATACAATCCTAAATGAAGCCTGAGGCAAAAAATTACAAAAAAATTTTTCATATTCTTTATTTTGTATTGAAGCCCTTATCATCTTACATATAAATCGTTTTAATAAACTCCTATTTAAGTTACTTCACCAAACTATCATCCTGATTTTCAATAACCTGGCAGATTATTAAAAGAAATAAATGGGGATTGGAGAATGGAATAGAAGAAGATATTTCTAGAAGTAAGAACTACATTCTAGACAGGAATAGGAAAAAATAAAAGTAAAGTGTTATCACATCATATTTATAAACTATTAAAGAAGACAGATGTCTGATCGGAAGGCAAATGTCCGCAGTGTACCCATGTGCCGGTGGTAACAGAAAAAAATCCGCAGGAGACACTAAGATTTCCTTCCAAAAAAGAAAAACCTGAGGAAAATACACCATCTTAAGATCAAATAGAGAAAGACAAGAAGCTTGAAAAATTTGTAACAATAAGGAAAATAGAAAAACATCACACTTCAGTAGGAGAGTTGGAGAAACCATTTGAAAGTTCATGTTTTATGAAGAGGGCCTATAACGTATCGCTTGAACAAGAGAAAAAAGTAACTGATTTTAGTTCAGTTCAGGATTAACACTTATGGCATAAAAAACAAACCAAAAGTTTTATGTACTGTGCTTTATTCTATATTAATTCACATTCTTACCACAAAAATAGTTACATTAAAAGAAATCTCATGTATTTTCCTATGTAACTTCTTATCATGAAATTATAAAATATCATATTTAAATTTTATCAAGTCTAGTAGTCTTAAAAATGCTATTTAAAATATATTAAGATTTCATGTAAACTCCCCTTGGGTATTTTTAACTGAAGCTGCTAAATCTGGGATATGAGAATTGTAAAACTATTTTTCACACTTTATTTGGTATCTTATTTTTTGCTCTGCTAGACTGCTAACAAATAGTATGATACTCATTTCAAGAAAATCTTTAGAAACCATTTTTTTTATTTATCTCTTTGAATATAGCCCAGAGCTTAGAAGATATATTTCTCTGGTCAAAACAATCCCTTTGGGTAGGATTTGATCAGAGGAGTAGTGAAAGATCTTTCTACTGATTAAGCAGAGTGCATGAAATCTTTACCAAAGGTTTCTCTTCCCTGGACATGATCATAAAAAAATGAAGATAAAATGAACAAACATGGAAAACCACTAGTGTATTAATTCTGGAGCAAAAGCTGTAGCTTGATAAACATAACACACATGCACAAGTGCGCACGCACACACACACACACACACATGCACGCGCGCACACACACACACACACACACACACACATTCCTAGAGAATATGAAAGAGGTAGTCACACAGTGAGGCTTTCTGGAGAAAATGGGGAAGGCTCTTAAGCAGTTCCTTAAATGTCTTGAGAGCCAGAATTAGTGACTGGCTTTGGCATTTGTTGAGAATGGGGTTGGAGTGAGATTTCCTGTGTGTACCTACAGGTCAGGGCAGGCAGGGTCCAGCCAGTCCAAAGAATGGAGTACCTAGGCGTTCACCCTGGCTAGCTGAGATGTGAGTTAACAGTGGAAAATGGCTAAGTGAAGATCGAAAGCTGTCAGCAAACATCAGCCATGGAATCTGACTCTATCACATTACCACAAAAGTATGTGCTCACTTCTTCTCCTTGTCTTAAATTCCAGAGGGGTTGGCTTTTCTGGCAAGGAATCCTATCATTGCCCTCATTATTTACAAATAGCATTACTTATCTTCTGAGTCAATATTTATTGATGCATAACTAACAGAAGCATGAGTCATAAAACAACATATATTATCATGTACTTTCTGGGAATCATGAGCCTGAGTCTTATTTAAACTGGGTCCTGTGCTCAGGGTCTCAGAAAGAAGCAATATAAGTATAGCAAAGCCGTATTCCTTTCTGAAATTTGGTATCACCTCATAAACTTAGTTATTGGCAAAATCCAATCACTTGTGCTTGTAGGACTGAGATGCCCATATTTTTCTAGCTGTCATCTGGCTCTCAGATCCTGGAGGCTACTCACATTTTGATGCTACGTGCCCTTCTTTATAGGACCTTTCACAACATGGCAGCTTACTTCTTCAAGGCCACTAAGATAAGAAAATTTCTACTTATAGTCATGCTAAGACAAAGTCTTATATAAGAAAACAGAACCATGGTTGTGACTACTCCATCATTTTTTGCCATATAACACTCAACAGAGTGACATCCTATTACCTTTGTCACACTCTGTTGACTATAAGTAAGTCAAAGTTGCACTCACACTCAAGTTGACCCTTGAACAACACAGGTTTGCACTGTGCAGGTCCACTTAAAATCTGATTTTTTTTATCCAATAAATACATATTAAAGGACTACACAATCTGTGGTTGATTGAATTTGGTAATATGGAACCATGGATACACAGGGCCAACTGTAAAGTATTAAGTGGATTTTTAACTTCTCAGGGGTTTGTGTCCCTAACCCTCATGTTGCTCAAGATGACACATAAGATTAACCATTACAACTACTACAAACAGTCCCCCTACCATTCATATTTCAAGTGGGAGCTGACACGCTTGTCTATCTTGTCCATGGACACAAATCATCTGCATAAATCACAGTTGATAGTTCTTTCCACTGCTTCATTTCATACTGATTTAGGTGATGATGTGTTCATAGAATTGGCGGATCTCTTAACCAGCTGCTGGAGAGGCTGCTAACTCTTTTCTTTCCTGTTGCCAATGAAGATGCAAAAATCTCTACAGTCTGAGAATATGGACAGGTGAATATCAGAAAAACTAAGTGCGCAATATGGACACCTCAAGGTTTCTAGCAAAACAAAATACTTCTTCATAGGAGTGGGTCTTTATCATTGTAACACAATGCTACTGCACATTTAAGGTGCCTCACAGGTGATATTTTCCAGGAAACACTGACGAGCTGCCATATTCCTTTTCTCAAAGGATGATTTAAAATATAATACAGGACTCCCAACAGAAAATTTTACTGTTAATACATAAAAAAAGCATATATTATGAATTGTGATATGTAGCACTGAGTACTATGTAGATCTTGATAATTACTAGGTACTCTGAACCTTGAAACACTTTTGTCACTTGACCTAAAACCACTTAGGGCAATGAATCTCCAAATTTTATGAATTCAGAGACTTTGTTTACAAAATCATTATGAAATTTCTCAATTTCCTATCCTGAACTCTTAATTTCTAAATTTCCTAGAATTGCAATTAATTTAGACTCCATCTTGCTACATATCAGATACATAATACTACACATACATACCTACAAGATACATAATTACTAGCCTATATGTCATTCACTGCTTAAGATTAGTATTATATTAGTATTCAAAATTTAGGGATAAAAATAAAATATTTTTTAAATCATTGCAAAGACTCAACCACCTATTTCTCTGGCAACATAAAGGGTAAAAAGAGGAAAAGAAAGCAAAAACCCTGATTCTTGACTTCAGGAATGACCATGTAAGCTTTTAAAACATTGTTGCCTACCAACTTCATAGTCAACATATATGAGTATTATAAATGATATTTTACATTTCTTTGGTTACAAAGACTAAAATAGGACCTATAAGCTATTGTATTAAAAGCCTTCAGTAATTACAAAGTTGTTTTTACAGCTGTCTTACACGGCTATTCCGAAAATGAATTGATGTTACACACACCAAACCTTTAAACTGAATAAAACCCAATTATGTTGTTCCCTTTCCAGATACAGTTTGAATTCAGAGGACATATCATAGCAGCAGTGCTGGTCCCAGATATGGCAAGCTGCAGGCTTGGTCTGTTTTTCAGGACTGGCTTATTGACTGCCAAGAAAAGAGGATTGATTGAAGATGATAGCATGTATTAAAGACAGAGGGAAAATCATGAGAATATACATTTATTTATCTATTGTAATTCAGTCTGCAGGGACTTTGAGCATTTAGGAAGTAAAGGGATTTGGGATTAAGGGCACTACAAATAACATTATGAAAGATATATTTCATACATAAATACCTTCATTGGAACTTGAGAATTAATGTAAGAGAAAGTATTCCAGAAGTTGGGGAAATAAATTTTCCACACTCAAACACACTATTACTTTTAAGGACATCCAAAGAAAATGGTGACACCAGTACCATCAGTCATGGGAAATTTTTAGCTAATTTCATCAGTGGGGTTTTAGTGTATCAGAAGGTAATGAATTCAATATCAGGTGCTGGGCAGAGGAGGTGCTGTCACAGTCTTCAAAAGCACTAAAAGAAAATACATGTGCTGATGAAGGAGTCTAGGGCAGGAGGAAAGGAAAGGAGCTCATACTAATATTAGCTGGAGGTACCAGAATGCAAACCTCACCTCCTTCAAATGACTGTAATTTACTGTTCAATAACACTCATTGGAATGGGAGAATGAATGGAAAATAAGAACCAGAAAAAGACAGTTTATTACTGTTAATATTATTCCATTTTTTTAAAATCCCAAGATTATCTTGGGATCACATAATACCAAGATCACATGATCAATTAGTATTGATCAAATTAGAATTTTTAAGGAAATAAATAGAATAATGTGAGATTTAAATTACAGTAATTGGTCATTAGCTTACGCCAAGCTCATTTAATAATTTCTCTTTCCTGCATAGTCTTTCTTAGGCACAAATGCAAACACTCCCTATTTTCTGTGAATCATTCTTTGACAGCATGACATCATAGACAAGGCTGAATTTTTATGCGGAAAAAACACTGAAAAAGTTGGTCAGGTAACTGATATAGAAAATGTTACTGGATTGCAGATTATGTACAAAGCAACAGGGAAGCCTCTATTCTCTTCTGCTGCTTTCTAGAATATCAGATGCCAGTGTGATCTAAGCTTAGTAATGAAAAGTTGAGTCATGGTTCCCTTATCTTTAAAATTGGCATCAATATTGTGGTGTCAGCTGTAGACACCCAATGGTACTTTTTGTTCTGGGTACTCTGTCTCTGGTTACAAATGTTCCTTTCCTCTGGGAAAAACATGTAATTCTACTGAAAGTGACCCACATGGGCTCATAACGCAGGCCTGCCCAGAAATGATGCCCAATCTTCTTGGCAGAGTGATTAGCTCATGAATAGGCATGTTATGCCAACTGTCCAAAATAAGTCATACAGGGGCTTTCTGCCTAAGCCTTAAGAAGATTCTCTTTCCACGGGGCCATTAAAGTGTCAGGATAAAAGTCATGGCCCATCATGACACCCCACCATTTGAAGACAGTCCATTTAAGGGACTGAAAGAAAAGAACCCCTGAAAGTATCACTTCTGCCTTAAATTCAACAATGCTTGGAGCCAAAATATCCTGGCTTTTTCGGTTACTTGAACTAACACATTTACTTCTGTGCCTAAGCTAACTTGAGCTATAATGCTATAGGAGTAGTACAGCAATACAACCTCATAACCTGTCATCCTGACAAATGTACATTTAATATTTCATAAAAGAAACTAAGAATACATTTGTTTCCTCATACTGGATACAGCTTTGAAAGTCATGTTTTTAAAATGTTCAGAATAATAAAATATATAGTATAAGCTTTTTATCCATAAAAACTATTCTGATTTCTTTCAATGCATGTTATGCCCAAAACGAGTATGTTTAGTTTTATATGAAGAAAAGCAGTTTGTATGGAGGAGTAATATGCCTGGCACTTCCTATATCACATATTTCACTGTTTTCTGCTAAAAATTTATTGAGTGAATAAGGCATATTCACAACCACAAAGAGAGTTCATCAGGCTGTGAAGCTTGTGTCTTCAGTGATTTTGCTGTCGTGAGAACAATTTTCAGAGTCCTAGCATGTGTGAGATGACCGAGTGACTACATCAGAGAGGCTGTGAAGAGGAGTGTAAAAAAGAGAAATAAGAACTAAATATATCAGACCACACTTGTCTTTTTTTTTTTTTTTCTTTGACGGTGAGGGGAGGAGTGGGTTGGGAGTAGACTTGGATGAGAACACAATACACTTTTTAAGTGCTATGTTTCATGAAATACATCAAAGAGAAGCAGAAAACCCCAAACTGACTTCAAGAGAGTCTTTCTTTTTCTATTAAAAACATCAGAATCTATAAAGGAAATAAAAGAATTGCATTAGACCTAAATGACCTCAAAAAATGTCAGAAGAACTAACAGGTAAATGAATAATCTATCAGTATTTTATTTTATTATTCTCTTCCTAAAAATCACAAAGGTGGGGAAATGGCTGACTTTAAGTCCCTCCCAGAAGAATCACAAAATTATATCCTCCTCCTACTGTTTATTTTGTGTAGAGAGTATTTTCTGTAATCAATTCTGTAAGTGCAAGTCAATAGCACAACAGATGATTTCATTCAAATGACATTCACTGAGGATGTACTGTGTGCAAAGCAGTGAGCTAGGCTCTTCACGCATGTAAGATAAATTAAAGCATAGACCCTGGTCTCAGGGATCCCAAAGACAAGCAAATCTAGATAACTTAGGGTAAGAAAATAATAATTCAACCAACATGCTCTGTTCCAGAAGTGCGTGTTCAGTATTATTTATTGAGATTACACCATGGAGGGCCAGACTATGAAACTGGAAGTTTAGTAAATATTTAGTCTTCTAAATGTAGTCATTATTTTACTTAGGTAGTGGCTTTGGAAAGTAATTTTGTAGACATACTTTGAAATATTTTATTTGATCTTTCTCTTTCTGAAGCTCCAAGCAAAATACTGCCATAGATATCCAGAAAAGAAAACCTGGTCAAAAATGTGCCCCTCATCTCTAACTCGACTCTGCCCAAAAGGCAGGACTGCATGAGTGCAAGCAGAAAGAGACTTAAAAAACTAGATTACTGACTTGCTTTCTTCATATCTGATGCTCTACAGGCAGGTGCTAGTATTAAGAAAGGACCACAGTATCCAATGCAAGTACTTGATGTAGAGTCATCATTGACCTGTATTAACACCAACACCAGGAAGCTGAGTGGCATACGGCATTTTAATACAAAATGACCTGGGCAAATTTCCTGTAAGATTCCGGTTATTTCCACATACAAAACTACCTGGGATTAGAGGTCTATTTTTCTTACATATGATTACAATGTATACAGGTGCTGTGAGACTCTTGTCCTACCCCAAAGAAAATCAGAAAATTCTGACCAATATCTTACTCTCTATTGCTTTTCAGTACCTATTTCTTTATCAATCACATGTTGTAGCTACTTTCCCTTTATTTTATTTTCTGAGCACAGGATATAAATTGAAGACACATGCTGTGCCTCTTGCTTGACACAATAAATATTATTAATAATGAACGAGTGTTTTCACTATGAATGAAAGAATTTGGGGGTTCATTTTTCCTAAAATGCCATGTATGAGATGAAGAGGAAAAGGAAATAATGCATCTCACATTTTTACCCTTACACCAGTTATATATATGCATCAAGGTAGAATTGTTTGGTTACCAGAAAATGTTAAACACCACCACTTCCTCTATATGCACATTTTGTGAAGCCTTTAAACTTTAGTTTATGTGTACTTCTACCCATACTAAAATTATAAAAATATTTTGCATTTGTTTCATGATCATATATTCCATCTCATAGTATTAATATTAACACATCTAGAATTTTATATATAATCTCATTCAATGAGTTATATGATTACATATGTATTTAATTGGTGTTCGTATGAAGACAAAAATGTATTAATTTGCCTGCCATTCACCTACCCATTCTTAGAGAATAAATTCTAGGGATACAGTTTATTTGATCAGAGTCCCTAACTGAAGAAAACCAATCAGATTCTCTCACTTGGAAACTGAAAAAGAGATAAAATGATGCCAGCAAGTCTTCATTTTGCAGTTGAAATGGGAAAGTCATTGTATTTTTTTCCCACTCAGAAGACAAGACATCTGTCTGTAGAGAACATAAGGGTCCACTTCAGTGAATACAGAGGAAGTAGCTGCCTTGTTTCAGAAAGGCTTTCTGGTTCTTGTCCCTAGACCCTCACGAAGCCTGGCTTTCACCTTCATCTTGAGTTTCCTGGATGCCCTGTAACCTGTCAACAATCAAGATTTCTTTCTTAAATCAATTTGAGTTGTCTTCAGTTGTTACATCACATTGGCAACAATCTTCCAAATGCAATTCAGTAACTTAAAAAATATTGATTGTATTACAGCCATTCTGACCGGTGTAAAGTGATACCTCATTGTGGTTTTGATTTGCATTTCTCTGATAATGAGTGATGTTGAACATCTTTTCATGTGTTTGTTAGCCATTTTTATATCTTCTTTGGAGAAATGTCTGTTAAGTTCTTTGGCCCACTTTTTGATTGGGTTGTTTATTTTTCTGGAATTGAGCTGCAGGAGTTACTTGTATATTTTTGAGATTAATCGTTTGTCCATTGCTTCATTGGCTATTATTTTCTCCCATTCTGAAGGCTGTCTTTTCACCTTGCTTATAGTTTCCTTTGTTGTGCAATGGAATATTACTCAGCATTAAAAAAAAATTCATTTGAAGCAATTCTACTCAGATGGACGAAACTGGAGCCCATTATCCAGAGTGAAGTAAGCCAGAAGCAAAAACAACAATACAGTATATTAACACATATATATGGAATTTAGAAAGAAGGTAACGAGAACCCAACATGCGATACAGCAAAAGGAACGCAGATGTATAGAATAAACTCGTGGACTTTGTGGATGAGGGTAAGGGTGGGATGATATGGGAGAAGGGCATTGAAACAAGCTAATTATCATATGTCTAATCAATCGCCAGCCCAGGATTGATGCTCGGGGCTGGTGCAGCGAGATTTCCCGGGGAGGAGGGAGGAGGGAGGGGAGTTCTGGAGGGGGAGTATATGTAAACCCATGGTGATATCATGACATTGTATGACAAAAACAATAAAAAAAAAATATTGATTGAAGGGATGTCTCTAGTTGTCCAGTGGCTAATACTCTATGCTTTTAAAACAGAGGACCAGGGAACAATCCCTGGTCAGGGAACTAGATCCCACATTTTGCAACTAGATATCCCATATGCCATAATTAAGACCTGATGTAGCCAAATAAATTAATATTTGGGAAAAAAATAGAAATATTGAGAATTACTCTGTATTCTATACTGTGGAACGGTCTAGGTATGCAGAAAGAAAATCTGCCCTCAAATGATTCATTCTACACTGGACAAAGTGTGTATGCAAATAGGTAACTTTAGTAGATGTGTAGTATGATTAAAAATGATATGAAATCTTCTCTAGGCAAATAGAGAAGTGCCTAAGTAACACTGAGCTGCAGGTGGAAAATGGAGGTGGAGTATCAGGGAGAGTATAGATGATTCATGAAGTAAGTGCAGACAAACAGCCAGACTTTTAATAAGGCAAAGGATGAAAGAAGGACATTATAGGCAGAAGGAAAAGCAAGAGTAGGAACACAGACCTGTGAAGTCCTACATTCACTTCCTCATTTATCAACAGCTGTATAGCACATGTGGTAAACCAGCCACTGTTTCAAATGCTTTGATAGCAGGGGGTAAAAAAAGAAACAGCCATAAATTCTTCCTTCATGAAACTTACACTTTTGGGGAAGTATATGTGAATATAGTATATGTTAATATATATTAATCTAATAGATAATAAAATATACTATAATAAAATATATATAAAATATAATAAATAAATATATAGCTTTCAAACTTCAGCATACATCAGAATCACCTGAGTTGGCATCTATTCATCACATTTCTGACTCAGTAGGCATGCACCAAGGGCTGAGAATTTTCATTTCTAACAGTTTCTCAGGTGAGGATAATGCTGCCAGTCTGATCATCATATTTTGAAAACCACTGATAAAGTATATTAGATAGTGATACGTGCTATGGAGACAGTCTGGAGTCCTGAAGAGAGCTATAATGTTAAACTGCATAGTTAGGCAAAGTTTCTCGGAGAACACCCGAAGAAGGCAGCTATGTGGATATCTGGAGAAAGATCACGCCAGGTTATTTTCTTATGAGAAAGTTATTTTCAGATGAGAAGTCACTGGCGAGTTTTAAGCAGAGACGTGGCATGATCTACTACAACTTTTTCTTGGTTGCCGCACTGAGAATAGATGGAAATGAAAGGAGGCAGAGAAATGAAAACACTAAGGAATCTACTGCAATAGCAGCATTATGAAGAATGGTGGTGATCTGGTCCAGTGTGGATAGCTGTGGCACTAATGAAACACGGCTGGGGTAGAGATAGAAAGGCGAACTTTGAAAGTAGAAGCTTCAGGCAAAGTAAGGGTCTGAGTTGGGATGTGGAAGAAAGAAGAGTCAACGATGATTTCTATAATTTCGTTCCTAACACATGGGCTGTGGGGCGGGCGGGATGGGGGTGGTGGTGGAAGGGAGGGAAAGGGTGATGGATTTATAACTGAAAGTTGGAAGGACTGTGGAAGAAAAGAGATTAGGGAGAAAGATCTGGAGCTCAGCTTTTGACATGTTCATTTTGAGCTATAGACTAGTAACTCAACTAGGGACACAGAGTAGGAAGTTGTATTTAAGGATCGATAACTCAGGGCAGAAGCCTGAGCTTGACATAAACTTGAGAGTTATGAGTCTATGCCTTTGTTCACAAAGGGAGTGAGTGCAGAGAGAAAAAGAATGTGATCTGCAGGCTTAGCCCCAGGATGATGTGAGGGTAGAGGTAATGGGGAAACACATAAAGAAAAGGAGCAAAAGTCAGTGGTGTAGAGCCAAAGGAAGAAAACGTTTCAAAACAGAGAAATTGAGCAGTAAAAATAGCCAGAAATATGCAGAGCTTAAGGAAGTTAACAATAAAATGGATTGTGATTGGCAGAATTAGGTTTGGAGTTGACATGGGAAAAAGAGGAAAAAAATGCTTCTGTTTCATCTTTTTCTGATACAACTGGTCCCCAGAATTGCCTCCTGAAGAGAAATTAACCATTACTTTAAAGATGAAACCAAGTAGTTGCAGTGCATTTCCTGTACAAACCATTTGACTGTTCTGATGAGGCTGACTCTTTATATCTATGGATGCAATTTATGCTTAGAAAAAAATATCATGCTCTGAATACAGGTATTAAACACAACTAAAGGAAGTAGCTTATTTTCTGAGATACAGAGAATAATTACGAGCATTTTTTTTAACATCTAAAAAGTATCCTAAAAGGTTCCATCAATAATTCTTGAGAACAATGACTCCATAACATCTGAAAAGTCCCATTAGTGACTGTTGAGAACAACAATGCAGTTAGCTTTTTAAAAATGAAAATAATGATGCACTTTGAAGCAGACCTCAAGACAGTCTGTCTTTAATAGAAAGTCATGAATTTTCACACAATGCAAAACCAAGTGCTGACTGACATCTCCAACTGGGAAAAATTAAATAGTATCCTATCATCTTGCAAACAGCAAGTGATTTTTGGTGATGGAAATCATTGTGATATATTATCTATAATGTATGCTCCTTTGAGAGGAAGGTGACATACTTGGGATCCACAAAAGGAGAACACTTGGAGATATAAAGAGTTCTCTTCAAGATGACAGTTCATGCTGGAATACTAAGTTTCCATTTGTGATAAATGGAAAAGCAGATGGCTAAAAAAAAAATATTTTGTCAAGTTTTTAACATAAACTACCTAGTTGTAGGAAAAATGTTTTTGTCATCCTTGGAGGGAGTAGAAAGTGAGAAATAAACATAAATGGTCTGATTTTACCAGGATGAAGCTTCCCTGTGGGTTTTGAGCACCCATTAATTTAACTATTCCTCCACAATTAACCAATTAGTTAGTCAAAAATGCATGTAGTTAACAGAGATTTATTGAGCTTCTACTATGTTTAGGTACCGTTTTTGTTGCTGTAGAGAAATAGAAAGTGATGAGACCTAAATCCTAACTTCCAGATTCTAATTATATGATAATAAAATTAAAGCATGTAAATACTTAAATTCATTCAACAACAAATATTTAGTAATTGCTTACTGTGTTTACTGGAAATACCAGTATAAATAATCCATGGTGACACAAAAGTGAATTAGACACTTGTCAATTAATATGTAAATGGTAGTTAATATTTAGTAGTGGTGTCTGCTGTTGAATGGAATGGTGGGGCAATAGAAAAGATATTACTTCTACTGTACATACGTCTGTGTTGTTTAAAACAAAGCATCTGGATTATTTTTTCATCACCATTAATAATGACAATGACCATTATTCGTTCTGTGCTTCCTATGTGTTAATCCTTATAGGCGTTACCTCATTTAACTGTCAAACAACTCTTAATGAATCCCAATCCACTTTTCTTCAGTACTCAAATTTTTATCTTCTATTGCAAACATGCACAAAATAAACATGTGGAACAGAGGAAGAAGAAGAGTTTAAGTATGATGCAAATGAAAGGTTTTGTGGAAACGCTAAAAAGACATGGATTATCTTGAGCCCTATCCCTTCACCAATAAATAAATCAACATCGGCACTTAATATTTCTGCTTATTTCCTTTCTCAGTAGAAAAGGTTTCTACCAGTTATTCTAGTCTACTATTTCCACATTTCCTCAATTCACTTAATTAACTTCAAGGTTCAGTTATTTTTCTATTCCTTATTCTTTCCTCCTCCTTTCTAGTTAATGTAACAATTTTGTGGCAAGTCCAGGACAATAATCATGATTGTACAAAACCAATCTTACCTATGTCATTTCCTACTCTTTTAAATCCTCATAAATGGTGTCCACATGACGACTTCTGATTAATATCACTTAATTTGAAGCTGGAGAAGCCTCAGAAAATTATTACATCTCCTGAATAAGAGAGTGGCAGTTCAAATGCAGCTGCCTCCTTCCTGCCATCAATGTCAACATGATGGCTAAAGATTTAGCGGTCATCTTGTCATGTGGGGAGGACTTTGAAGAATTCTTGTTACATAAGAAAAATATATTCCTATATGTTTAACCCATGATAGATATGTTTTCTATTTTTGCATCAAAAAACAATTTTAACTGATGTACCTTTCCTCTCCACCTCCTCAGAATACGTCTTATCAGTTTTCACCTAACTTTACACAATTTTCAATCATCCCCTCTATAGTCCCACCTTCCCAAACCTATAAACATGCTCCACTTTCTTCTACCCAACAAAACAACATATAGCACACCAAAATACACACATGTACAAGTTTTATATATATATATGTGTGTGTATATATATATGTACATATGCATATACACACACATACACATACACACA
Organism: Antilocapra americana; assembly: GCA_007570785.1. NCBI lineage: Eukaryota > Metazoa > Chordata > Mammalia > Artiodactyla > Antilocapridae > Antilocapra > Antilocapra americana. The sequence goes on along the minus strand of ML662436.1, from coordinate 18,874,634 downwards.
TGCACTCACTTCTCTGAGTATTACTTAAAAGTTTAAAGCAGAATTTTGCATTTGCTACAGTTTGACAATGAACAGAGAGATGGGTTCATTGTCTTAATATTGTCTTAACTGCATCTTTATGTCTGTTTTCTTTCTTTTCTTTTAAACTGGACATTGGCTTATCTGAATTTCTATGCCTTTGCCCTGCAGTTTAAAATGCTTGTTCCATAATAACAGAACATAAAATCTCTGTCTTTTTATTATTAAAAAGTTATTAGGAATACCTGCAACCTCCATATTTTCAAATGTCATATACAGAGTTAACTACATATCTCCTTTTAAGAACATTTATAAAAACTGTGGCATGGGGAACACAAAAGGAAGTTTGAAATTCTTCTTATTTGAATTCCATTGTCAAATCTCCTTTCTAAAATCTATCTCGTTGACATTCTTTCAACACATTTTAAAATTATATAACAATGCTTAGGTGATTGGTAAGGCATTTTCAGAATGCCACTGGTAAATCTGAAACATTTTCTCAGATCCAAAATAGAATAACAAGCATAGCTCCCCCCTGTTGAGAAGCTTACTAATTCAGAATTGTGCAAACTCTCACAGATGCTGATGTTCCCACAGGGAACTGAGCTAGTGCTGCTACCTCTTTACTTGTGGCACCTCACATAATTAAGAAAATTACAGTTATGCTCCTTTCTCTAAGATAGGAACAAAAACGATCCTTGGACTCTATCCAAAGATAAATGGGCAATAAATCTCTCCAAGGTTTTTTTTTTTTTTTCCCCCAGTTAAGAAGAACATGAAAAAAACATACAGGCATTACATTTTTCAGTAGTGGGGAACAGACTAGCAGGGAAAGTTTCATTTAATTTATGCCTAGTGCCCCTTATGCTCCCTCATTTAGAAGGATGTGGTAATGATTATATGAATATATTCTGTCTAAGGTGAACTTCAAGATATATATCAATTTACTCAAAGAAGGTAGGCATTTGGAATAAAGGTATAAAATTCCTAGAAGATGTAATGCATTATATATATATTCATAGTATGTTTCATCTCTAAAAATGGGGAAACGCAGAGTTCAGGTACTAAAGCTACCTACCATTCCATCTCAGGATAGCCCAGACACAGAGGCCACTTCCATTTATTTCCTATCTGGTTCATTGATTTCTTCAGTTTCTTGTGCTGCTCCCTTTCCATGTTGATCTTCATTCTGTTATATCAGAGCAATTATATTAATTGCAAAGCTTTCTTACTATTCATGCCAACACTTACTCAATGCCCTTATTTCACATGCTCAGCTTTAGTCCATGATATTTTCATAGACCTGGTTATTTATGCCCTTAAATTCGTGCAATTTAAAAAAAGACCTTTTACTTTGACACCCTGAGAAGAACATATGCTACATGTTCACTTCTAATGTTATTCCTTTGTCTGGCTTTTTTCTTTATCCACCAGAGAACTCTGAGTTGTGTTACAAAGGCTGTGGGTAGATGGAACTGATAAATGCAACTGATGAATATTTCTCTTCCTGTCTATTTAGAGAAAGAGGACACTTTTTATGTTAAAAAGATACAGATTTCCATGAAACTCCTTGTTCGTCACAATTACAATCTTATCCTCCAGCATTTTGACTAAATGTACCACATCTTTCATTTCACCATATAAACCCTGCCATGCATTTAGCTATTAACACTCATAGGCAGTGCACAGTAGCACTCAATGGGAAAAAAAAAAAAAAAAAAAAAAACACATGATTTTCCTTACTCAAATTTGTATTTACATTCTTATTCAGAAGATGGGAGAATACTTTCCTTTACAAGTATTAGTATTACTTGTATTTTCTTTACAAAGCTCTTCAGTTAAATAATAAATGTAAAACCAGGCAAAAGCATAAAACATAACTGAAATACTCAGAATCAATTAACATTCAGAAGAAAACAAACCCTTAAGTAGATAATTACCATACCTCAACTACATGCCAACTTCCCCATTTTATTTAAAAATACATAAATATCACTCTTATTAATTACAGCTTTCTATTTTCCATGGGATACTCACAAACAGTCCCATCAGATCTGATGGGACTGTTTGTGAGTATCCCATGGAAAATTATGCCATATATATGCAAGTAGTTACTGTTTGGACTAACTCTATAGAAAGCTGTACTTGTTGCTAACCAGGCGGAATCTACTACAGAAAATGCTAAAAATAAATATCCAGGGGAGAGGGACAGAACTAGAGCTAGCCATTCACTAATGAATGAAAATCTAGAAAAAGAAGTCAAACACTGCCCTGGCAGACTGAAATTGAAGAATGTAATAGGACATATACAACAAGCATTCAGAGTCATGTTTAAAGTAGGATGGAACATTTAGATTAATAACAATAGACACTGTAATTAATAAGAGTAATGGAAAGATGGGAATTTCTTTAATAGTGTCTCCCTCTGTGAAATGGGAAAAGGCACATTTACCTTAGAGGAATATAAATTTATGTTAGAAAATTATCTTACAGGAAATTGGCAACACTACCATGTAAAAAGGGTTTTAGAAAATGGGACTCACATTAACCATAGTACTGCTTATTATCTTTCATATAATGATACTGAGTAGACTATCTAAAATCTGCAGTGCATTTCTCTGGTTCACGGGACTGTTACCCTTCTGGTATATGTACAAACTTTTTGCCTTATCAGACTCCATTGGAAGCAGCTAATTTGTTTGTAAAGTAATTGAAATTGTTTGACTTGTTTTCATTTTGAATAATGACTCAGTTTCAATTTCTATCATTTTAGTTGCTCTTTTCATGTTGCTACCCTACATGCTTTTATAAGAAATTATTCAATAAATGTTGTGCTGTTTTGTTCCTAAGCCTCTTATATGTAAACAATGTGATAAATGTGATATTTATGTATTTTTAAAAACAGTAAATTAAATTATATTAAAGAACTTCACTTAGTAAATTTGGCAAGAAATTTATCTAAGCTATGCCGAATGTTTTTTCTCCCTTCCTTCAGTTGTACCAGAATCTTGGAACTAACATGGTGAAGAAACCAGGGAAAGAGCCCAGGGTTTTCTTTATTCAAAGAATGGATCTTCCTATAAGATTTATTCCACATGACTCACTAAAATTTAGGAGTCAAACTCAGTAATAAGGACTTAAAAGTTTTTCTATAGTCAAACGCTATACCAGAGATAATCACTTAAGAGATTTTTCCATCTTCCCAAGGACTGCCGTCAAGCATAGTTCATATTTCTACCACTCAACCATGCTTCTACTGATCTCTTTTCTAATCTCTGGAGATCCACCGGTTCCTGGGGTCAAGACTGCCAGTTTTCAACTAATTTTCCATTTTTCTTCTACTCTTACCTTATCTCTCTAAGCACCTGAAAAAATTTAAAATAAAAAGATTACATAGAAATTTTGTTCAGAGTGGGCCTATCACATGCTGTTAGTTAAATCAACATAAAGTCTGTTCCTTTAACTCTGGAATTAAGGAGTCTGTATCTTAAGGAAAAAAAAAAAAAACACACACCCTACAACTTACAGTAACAGTGAGAACATGCAAGAAATTGTCTTTTCATTCATTTACAACTCATGAATGCACTTACATAACAACAACAACAGAGACAACAAAGCACAAAATAATTTTCTGTAATAAAGTGCTAATAAAGCATATTGCTACACATAAAACTATGTGTTCTGGAATAAAAAAATCAACTAATCTATTTCTTATATACACGATAAATTATACAATTGAACAAGCTCTCCTTTTTCCACATAGTTTTACTTTGTTATTTTGCTCTGTTTTACCTTTTTTTTCTTTTTACAAAGAGAACAGATCAAATAATCAGATAAACAGGAACTGAAATGCTAGCTGTTCCTCTCATAATTAAAGAGCACTGGCAATTTACTTTGTTTCTTTGATCCTTTATTTCTGCACCCACAAGATATAGATGATAATATCTAGTTTACAGGATTGTTGTAAAGATTTTCAAATGCATATAAACCTTGAAGTTAGAAACACTCAAAACACTTATCACCCTCTTTACCCCCTGAACAATCCATGAAGTAAATATATTAATTCCATTCCTAATTTTGTGGTGTATGTGTGTATGGTAAAAGCTATTCAAATAACTACCTCAAATCTTCCTTCCGTTTTCACATCTAGGTAAAGTTTCAAGATTCAAGTGATTAGATCTGATGCACTGCCTGAAGAACCATCGACAGAAGAAGTTCATGACATTGTACAGAAAGCAGTGATCAAGACCATCCCTAAGAAAACGAAAGGCAAAAAGGCAAAGTGGTTGTCTGAGGAGGCCTTGCAAATAGATGTGAAAAGAAGAGCCGCTAAAGGCAGAGGAGAAAAGGGAAGATATATTTATTTGAAATTATAGATAAGAAAGCCTTCCTCAGTGATCAGTGCAAAGAAATAGAGGAAAACAATAGAATGGGAAAGACTTGAAATCCCTTCAAAAAAAGAGATACCAAGGGACCTTTTCATGAAAAGATGGGCACAATAAAGGACAGAAGTCGTATGGACTTAACAGAAGCAGAAGATATTAAGAAATGGTGGCAAGAATACACAGAAGAACTATACAAAAAAGACTTTCATGATGCAGATAACCACGATGGTGTGATCACTCACCTAGAGCCAGTGGTCCTGGAATATGAAGTTAAGTGGGCCTTAGGATGCATCACTATGAAGAAACCTAGTGGAGGTGATGGAATTCCAACTTAGCTATTTCAAATCTTAAAAGACAGTGCTATGAAAGTGCTGCAGTCAATATACCAGCAAATCAGTAACACTCAGCAGTGGTCACAGGACTGGAAACAGTCAGTTTTCATTCCAATCCCAAAGACAGACAAAGTCAAAGAATGGTCAAACTACTGTACGATTGTACTGACCTCACACACGAGCAAAGTAATGCTGAAATTCTCCAAGCTAGGCCTCAACAGTACATGAACCGTGAACTTCCAGATGTTAAAGCTAGATTTAGAAAAAGCAGAGGAACCAGATCAAATTGCCAACATATGTTGGATCATCAAAAAAGCAAGAGAATTCCAGAAAAACATAGACTTTTGCTTTGTTGATTACAACAAAGCCTTTGATTGTGTAGAGCACAATAAACTGTGGGAAATTCTTCAAAAGATTAGAATACCAGACCACTTGACCTGTCTCCTGAGAAATCTGCATGCAGGTCATGAAACAACAGTTAGAACCAGACATGGAACAACAGACTGGTTGCAAACCTGGAAAGGAATATGTTAAGGCTGTAAGCTGTATACCTTGTTTATTTAAGTTATATGCAAAGTACATCATGCAAAATGAAGGGCTGGATGAAGCACAATCTGGAATCAAGATCACAGGGAGAAATATCAGTAACCTCAGATAGGTAGCAGAGAAGGTAATGGCAACCCACTCCAATACTCTTGCCTGGAGAATCCCATCGATGGAAGAGGCTGGTAGGCTGCAGTCCATGGGGTTGCTAAGAGTCAGGCACAACTGAGAGAATTCACTTTCACTTTCCACTTTCATGCATTGGAGATAGAAATGCCAAACCACTGCAGTGTCCTTGCCTGGAGAATCCCAGAGATGAAGGAACCTGGAGGGCTACCATCTATGGGGTCACACAGAGTCAGACATGACTGAAGAGACTTAGCAGCAGCAGCAGCAGCAGATACAGAGATGATACATTCCTTATGGCAGAAAGTGAAGAAGACCTAAAGAGCCTCTTGATGAAAGTGAAAGAGGAGTGTGTTAAATCTAGCTTAAAACTCAATAATCAAAAAACAAAGATAATGGCATTTGGTCCCATTACTTCATGACAAATAGATGGGGAAACAATGGAAACAGTTCAGTTCAGTCACTCAGTCGTGTCCGACTCTTTGCGACCCCATAAATTGCAGCACACTAGGCCTCTCTGTCCATCCCAAACTCCCAGAGTCTACCCAAATCCATGTCCATCAAGTAGGAGATGCCATCCAGCCATCTTATCCTTTGTTATCCCTTTATCTTCCTGCCTCCAATAATTCCCAGCATTAGGGTCTTTTCTAATGAGTCAACTCTTCACAGGAGATTGCCAAAGTATTGGAGTTTCAGCTTCCACATCAGTCCTTCCAATGAACACCCAGGACTGATATCCCTTAGGATGGACTGGCTGGATCTTCTTGCCATTCAGAAGACTCTCAAAAGTCTTCTCCAACACCACAGTTCAAAAGCATCAGTTCTTTGGTGCTCAGCTTTCTTCACAGTCCAACTCTCATATCCATACATCACAACTGGAAAAACCATAGTCTTGACTAGACGGACCTTTGTTGGCAAAGTAATGTCTCTGCTTTCAAATATGCTATATAGGTTGGTCATAACTTTCCTTCCAAGGAGTAAATGTCTTTTGATGTCATGGTTGCAATCATCATCTACAGTGATTTTGGAGCCCCAAACAATAAAGTCTGACACTGTTTCCACTGTTTTCCCATCTAGTTCCCATGAAGTGATGGGACCAGTTGCTATGATCTTAGTTTTCTGATTGTTGAACTTTAAACCAACTTTTCACTCTCCTCTTTCACTTTCATCAAGAGGCTTTTTAGTTGCTCTTTACTTTCTGCTATAAGGGTGGTGTCATCTGCATATGTGAGGTTCTTGATATGTCTCCCGGCAATCTTGATTCCAGCTTGTGTTTCTTCCAGCCCAGCATTTCTCATGATGTACTCTGCATAGAAATTAAATAAGCAGGGTGACAATATGCAGCCTTGATGTATTCCTTTTCCTATTTGGAACTAGTTTGTTGTTCCATGTCCAGTTCTAACTGTTGCTTCCTGACCTGCATACAGGTTTCTCAAGAGACAGGTCAGATGGTCTGGTATTCCCATCTCTTTCAGAATTTTCCAGTTTATTGTGATCCACACAGTCAAAGGCTTTGGCATAGTCAATATAGCAGAAATAGATGTTTTTCTGGAACTCTCTTGCTTTTTTTGATGATCCAGTGGATGTTGGCAATTTGATCCCTGGTTCCTCTGCCTTTTCTAAAACCAGCTTGAACATCTGGGAGTTTACGGTTCATGTATTGCTGAACCCTGGCTTGGGGAATTTTGATAATTACTAGTGTGTGAGATGAGTGCAATTGTGCAGAAGTTTGAGCTTTCTTTATCATTGCCTTTCTTTGGGACTGGAATGAAAACTCATCTTTTCCAGTCCTGTGGCCATTGCTGAGCTTTCCAAATTTGCTGGCATATTGAGTGCAACACTTTCACAGCATCATCTTTCAGGATTCAAAATAACTAAACTGGAATTCCATCACCTCCCCTAGTTTTATTTGTAGTGAGGATTTGTAAGGCCCCCTTGACTTCACATTCCAGGACAGTGATAGACTTTATTTTGGGGGACTCCAAAATCACTACAGATGGTTTGCAGCCATGAAATTAAAAGACATTTGCTCCTTGGAAGAAAGCTATGACCAGCCTAGACAGCATATTAAAAAGCAGAGACATTACTTTGTCAAGAAAGGTCCATCTATTCAAAGCTATGATTTTCTAGTAGTTATGTATGGATCTGAGTCAGACTATAAAGAAATCTGAGAGCCCAAGAATTTATGCCTTTGGCCTGAGGTGTTGGAAAAGACTCTTAGGAGTCCCTTGGACAGCAAGGAGATCCAACCAGTCCATCCTACAGGAAATCAGTCCTGAATATTCACTGGAAGGACTGATGCTGAAGCTGAAACTCCAACACTTTCACCATCTGATGTGAAGAACTGACTCCTTGGAAAAGATCTTGATGCTGGGAAAAATTAAAGGCAAGAGGAGAAGTGGACAACAGAGAATGAGACAGTTGGATGGCATCACTGACTTGATGGACATGAGTTTGAGCAAGCCCTGGGAGTTGGTGATGGACAGGGAAGCCTGGAATGCTGCAGTACATGGCGTCTCAAAGAGTCAGACACAAGTGAGCAGCTGAACTGATATGAAAGTTTTAAGTGCTCAGGAAAAAAAAAATAAGTCATAAAAAATTATAAAGTAAAAATCATGGTTCTATCTCTGTTTCAGGAAGTTTCAAATACTTGCTTCTATCACTAATCATAATTTTAATGATGGTAATAATAAAAATTAAGAGTAAGGTGCAGTAATTGATTAAGTAAATGATAAGATTAATTCCATTTGCAATATTGACAAGATAAATGAGCAACTAAAATCAACATGATGGTGACAGTGGACTGCTGTCTTAACTTTCCTGATCATCTTACTGCCAACAATGATTGCTTGAAGCAAAGTTGTATGTCAAAATATTCTCTGAAATCAAGATAATATTTTGAAAAATAAAGGAGAAAATGGATAACTAAATAAGCTTAATTAATATGTTTCTAATGATAGGAATGATAATACCTATGACAGTTAGAAATGACTGAAGAAATTACATTATTATAAAAATCACTTTAAGTTAAAATAACCTAATCAAAGGCCTCTTCTTCTGATAATAATGCTTTACAAAATGACTACATTCATTTAATTAAAGCATCTCTTGTATAGTCAATGACCATCCTCCAGCATAACACAGAATAAGATATCTATTTTACAGAACATAATTTATTGGAAAGCTTATTTGGGTTTAAGTGCATTGTTTGCTCCCCAAGACTGATTTTTTTTAATAGTAGTATGGTTCTGATCTCCGGTGGCCTTGGCCTCCTTGGGGTGGGGCTTAGTTTTCAGGCCAGAAATTGAGGCTGGGTTCAGAAGTGGTTGAAAGCACCAGATCCTAGCCAGTATACCAGTAGTCAGTGACAGGGCCCTGGCCTTTTTGCTTTGGAGAAAAGAATTTCCAGAAAAACAGAAAGTAGTGAAGCAAGTGAAGTATTTATTAAAAGGAAAGGAGTACAGTGTGTGTGGATAAACACACAGGCAGAGTCAGGGGGAGAGTATCTTAATTGCTGAGTTGCATCTTCATGGAAGTTTGAAATACTTTTATGGGAATTTCTTTTGGGTTTCCTTTGGCCAACCTTTTTGATTTGCCTCATTTACAGTCCATATTTGATATATCTCAGGATGCTTCCACCTGTGCCCATACATTCTTAGCCAAATGGATCCTCTGGGTAGAGCATCCCTAGACACTGCTCCCAACACTGGGCTGCAAGGAGCCTTTCTGCACATGTATGGTAGGGGAGGCCTCCTGACTTCGGGAACTAGAAACATGTGGTCTGGGCAGGGCCGAGCCTCCTCCCTGAATTGCCCTGCTATTCTCTACTTGGACTTTCAGTCAACAGGGAATGAACTCCAGTTGTTTTACCCTGAAAGGGCTCATTTGCTTCCTGCCTCAGTTCCATAACAATGTAAATATTCTTGACACCACTGAATTGTTCAAGAAAAAACATTCAAAATGATATCTTTTATACTATGTACATTTTGCCACAATAAAAAATTCAGAAGATAGGAGGCTATGTTTCATTGACAGAACAGGTTATTTTCTAACAGTTTAAAAAAAAATGATTAACCTTTTGTAAAAGAAATCATTCCTTAAATGTGAGTCTTCTTTTTTATCTCTTATCATTAAATTTTCCCCTTAGATTTCCTATATTTTCCCATTCCAACCACAAATGAAGGCAATGCCAAAGAATGTTCAAACTACCACACAATTGCACTCATCTCACATGTTAACAAAATAATGCTGAAAATTCGCCAAGACCAGCTTCAACAGTATGTGAACTGAAAACTTCCAGATGTTCAAGTTGGATTTAGAAAAGGCAGAGGAACAAGAGATCAATTTGCCAACATCTGCTGGATCATAGAAAAAAGCAAGAGAATTCCAGAAGAATATCTACTTCTGCTTCATTGATTACACTAAAGCCTTTGACTGTGCGTATCCACAATAATCTGTGGAACATTCTTAAAGATAAGGGAAGACCACCTTAAGTGCCTCTTGAGAAATCTGTATACAGGTCAAGAGGCAACAGAACTGGACATGGAACAACAGACTGGTTCAAGATAGGGAAAAGACTATGTCAAGGCTGTATATTGTCACCTAGCTTATTTAATATATATGCAGAGTACATCATGCGAAATACGGGGCTGGATAAAGCACAAGCTGGAATCAAGATTGCCAATAGAAATATTAATAACCTCAGATATGCAGATGACACCACCCTTATTGGCATAAAGTGAAGAGGAATTAAAGAGCATCTTGGTGAAAGTGAAAGAAGACAGTGAAGTAACTGGTTTAAAACTCAACATCAAAACATGAAGATCATGGCATTGGTCCCATCACTTCATGGCAAATAGATGGGAAAACAATGGAAACAGTGACAGGCTTTATTTTCTTGGGCACCAAAATCACTACAGATGGTGACTGCAGCCATGAAATTAAAAGATGCTTATTCCTCGGAAGAAAAGTTATGACAAAACTAAACAGCATATTAGAAAGCAGAGACATTACTTTGCCAACAAAGGTCCATATAGTCAAAGCTATGGTTTTTCCAGTAATCATGTATGCATGTGAGACTTGGACCATAAAGAAAGCTGAGCACCAAAGAACTGATGCTTTTAAACTGTGATGTTGGAGAAGACTCTTGAGAGGACCTCAGATTGCAAGGAGATCCAACCAGTCCTAAAGGAAATCAATCCTGAATATCCACTGGAAGGACTGATGCTGAAGCTGAAACTCCAATACTTTGGCCACCTGATGGGAAGAACTAACTCACTGGAAAAGTCCCTGATTCTGAGAAAGAATGAAGGCAGCAGGAGAAGGGGATGACAGATGATGAGATGGTTGGATGGCATCACCAACTCGATGGACGTAAGTTTGAGCAAGCTCCAAGAGTTGGTGATAGACAGGGAATCCTAGCATGCTACAGTCCATGGGGTGGCAGAGTTGGACATGACCGAGACAATGAACTGAACTGAACTGAACTGATTTTCCCATATTCCTTTAAAATGTTAAATCCATTATCGATGTCATAGCAGAGAACAACAGAAGAAAAATATATAGCCTATAAAGTGAAATACAGCTGCCACAAAACAACCTAACAAACTTAAAGAAAGAAAAAAGAAAACTGAAATCATACAGGACTGTTCTCTAACCATAATGAAAACAAATTAGAAGTCCTTAACGAGAAGACAAAATGAAACTCTCCAAACAGAGGGAACTAGACAATACTTTTCTAAGTAATCTTTAAGTACAAAATGCAGGATCAAATGGAAATAATAAACTACACTAACTTGTAAGGAATTTAAGATATATCAAAATATATGAGAAACATAACTAAATTGGGGGCTGAGGGGCAAACTTATACCATTAATTATTAATACTAGAAAATAGGAAAGTTCTCAAAGAAAAAAACTGAATCTTTACGTCAAGAAAATAGAAAAATAAGAGTTAAACTAATTCAAATCAAGAAGGAAATAATAAAGAGTAGAAACTTATATAATAGAATATAAGAAAGTAGTACATCAAATCAGTGGGAAAAATATTGGCCTTTAAAAAATTACTAAAATTGATAAATCTCTAGCAAAGTTGAAAAAGATATATAAAAGAAGACAAAAGTCATCATTATTTGCAATGAAACAGGGGATACCACTGCAGATCTTGTAGTCATTTCAAGTACATAAAGAATATTGCAAATAACTATGCACTCATAAAGTCAACAACTTAGAAGAAATCAATCAGCTCCTCAAAGACTACAAACACCCAAAACTTAACAAAGATGAAACAGAAAACCAGGATAGTTTCTATAACCATCAAAAAAACCTGAATTTGCAATTTAAAAGCTCTTAGGGAAAAATTTCCAGGTCCAGATGGTTTTACTACAGAATTCCCCTAAGTATTCGAAGAACGATTAATATCAGCTTTACAAAATGTCACTCATAAAACAAAAGAAGAGCAAACACAACTCATTTTATGAGGTTTGCATTACTCTGCTTCCAAAACCAGGAAAAAGTGCAAATACAGAAAACTACAGAATAGTATCTCTCATGAACTTACATATACCACTCTTCCAGAAATATTATCAAAGAGATTCTAGCAATGTAAAAAAGACTAAGTGGGGTTTATCTTTTAGGCATGCAAGTCTGCTTCAATATTTAAAAATCAATCAATTCCCATATTAACAGGCTGATAAACCAAAACCATATGACCATAATAATAGATACAGAAAAAGTATTCAACAAAACCTAACATAAAACCTCAGCAAACACGGAACAGAAGACAATGTTCTAAACTTAATTTAAAAAAAGCAAACTGCACAGCACTTATTGCGAATATAATATTTAATGATCAAAGACTGATTATGTTCTCCCTAAGACTAGTGACATGGAAAATACTTCTGTCTTGTTTAACAGAATACCAGAAATTCCAGACACTACTAGTATAAGAGAAATAAGGCAAAAGAAATAAATAAAAAGGCAAGCACTCTGAAAAGACAGAAGTGAAACTGTCCCTGCTTTGAATGGCGTGACTGTCTGTGGGCTTTCGAGGTGGTGCTAGTGGTAAAGAATTTGCCTGCCAATGCAGAAGACACAAGAGATGTGGGCTCAATCATGAGTTGGGAGAATCCCCTGGAGTAGGAAATGGCAACCACTCCAGTATTCTTGCCTGGAGAACCCCATGGACAGAGAAGCCTGGTGGGCTACAGTCCATAGCGTCGCAAAGAGTAGGACACAACTGAAGCGACTTAGCACACAGCATAGCACATAATTGTTTTCATTTAACATCCCAAAGAATGTACAAAAAACAAAAGTCCTAGAACAAAAATGTAAGTTTAGCAATGCTTTAGGATACAAGATCAACACACATAATTTTGTCACTTATATATTGCTGGCAGGAATGTAAAATGATACAACCACTATGAAAATATGTATTTTCTTATAAAATATGCATCAATCTTACTCCTCAGAAATTGCACTGTTAAACCTTTACCTTAGATGAATTAAAATAATCTATTATATCTATACAAAAACTTGCACATAAATGTTCATACACCTACATTCATAATAAACAACAGATTGGAAATAACTCAAGTATACTTTAATAGTAAATGGTTAAACACTCTGCAATACATCCACAACAGGGACTACTAGTCAACAATAAAAAGGAAAACATTATACTCCCAACAATTTGAATGAATCTCCAAGGAATTAGTAAAAATTGCTAAGTAAAAACAGGCAATCCCAAAAGGTTACATACTATATATTAGATAATTAAATTTATATCACATTCTTTAAGTAAGAAAACTGTAGAAATGGAGAACAGATTAGTAATTGATTGGGGTAAGAGAGAAGGAGAGACAGAGAGGGAAGTAAGTATGACTACTAAAGGACACAGGACCTTTGCGGCTGATGGGAATGTTCCGCACTTTGAATGCAAGGATGGATGTCAGCATTAATATCCTGGTTGTGACTGCACTACAGTTTTCCAATTGGCTATCATTGGGATAACTGAATATGTGATACATGGGATCTCTGTATTATTCTTATAAATACATATGAGTCTATATATCAAACTTAAAAGTTTAATTAGAAAATTAAAATTTGTTTCCAGATCTCTAACATAAAAATAGTGTTATTTTCAGCCAAGTAAAACAAAATTTCAGTTAGCGTAGATCCAAGTAACCGATATTGTCTCTCCTCTTCATGCTCCAGAGCAAACGATGTATTGTCCATCTGAAACAGACTGCCAGGTATTTTTCCAGCAAAGATGCTTTTACTTGGGATCAACAGGGAACTGTAATTCAGTTTCTGCAAGCATGGCAAGCCACATGCAAGTTTCTCATGGCAAGGGAAGGAGAACACTTTTATAGAGAGGAAAAGGACGTTGGGAGAGCTATAGTAAATAGAGTCCATGGCTTTTCATTAGCTGAGTGTTTGCCAGTGTCAGCTTTTAAAAACGTGCACAACATCAGATTTGAGAGTTAAGTTTTAACTAGTGCAAAATGAGGACTTCAGTGCAGGAACGAGCACTTCAGATAGCTCTGAGAAACTGCTCCAAAGAAGTGGGAGGAAGGTCAGTTTATATGTGATTTTGGTGAAGGGGGAAATATGCAATCAAGTATGTATTTTTCCAGAAGGTTTCTGCTCGTCTTGTCAAGTTTTCTGCATGGAGCAACAGTCATGAGCAATATTCATCACCATGAAGGATTTTAGTGCTTTTTTAGACATGAGGAGGTACAAGAATCGGGCTCATAAAATCAGTACCTAATAATATCTACCTGAAGACCTGTTCTGCCAGTCCCTCCACCACCAGCACACAGTGCCAGACAGAAATATCTATTAAATACTTCTACCAAAAGTAGTATGCAAATTGTTAAAAACAATACCAGGTTTAATTATGAACAGTGGTATATTCAAATAATAGAGAATGAGAGTAAACATCAGTGACAATAAACAACCCTTGCCATTCTCAATAGTATAGATTAATTGAACAAACACACTATTGAACTTAAGGAGAGAGTCACCAAAAGATGCTCACAATATGGTTCCATTTACATAAAACAGGAAGAGAGGAGAAAGTTATAAACAGTGTTAGCAGTATGGATAGCGCCTACCTAGAGATGAGCAGTCTCTGGGAGCAAGATAAGGACACTTCATGGGGAGTGGCAATGTTCCAGTGCTCCACCTGGATACTAGTTACTAGAGTATATTCACTTTGTGAAAGTTCATTCAAAGGTACACATTTCTTTATGTATGTTATATAACAATAGAGGGCTTCCCTGATAGTTCAGTTGGTAAAGAATCTGCCTGAAATGCAGGAGACCCCGGTTCAGTTCCTGGGCCAGGAAGTTCTACTAGAGAAGGAATAGGCTACCCACTCCAGTATTCTTGGACTTCCCTTGTAGTTCAGCTGATGACAATAAGAAATGTACTTAAAAAAAAAAAAAAAGCTAAATTCTGCTCTATAGTTACTAAGTATGCAGCTCATATTCTTTCAATTTTTCTATAAATTTCTGTATGTAGAAAAATAAAGGGACTTATAATGGTAGACCGGCAAATATTCAAATCACTGAGGACAATATCCACAGAAACAATAATGAAATAGCTTTCAGGAAATATCAAAACAAGAATTGAAACAAAATATTAATACTTTAATGATACCTTTTAAATGCCTTCCATAGTAGAATTTTATTACACCATTAAAGAGAACATCACCATGTCAGTGTAGATTTATCCCCTTTTATCCACTGAGACATTCAGCTAGGTATGTGTACATAATCAGCTTTTCCTTATTCCATTTTGCTTCTTTTAAGCTCTCCTTTAGGGTATTGCTTTGCTCTTTCCCTCTTGCATTGTTGAAAAAAAAATGATATAAAATTGTACTCTTACTAAAACTGATCTTATAGAGAAATCTATACTATTAATACTTATTTCATCTGTAAATGCAATGGGTATAGCCTAAGCTCTTTATCCAGGTCGTGGGCAAAGATCTTAGACAATGTTTGCCTCAGGATATATTTCCTGCAGCGATCAGTGACTGGAAAAGTACAGTTATGGACTGCAAGGCAGTCCTTTTGGCTATAACGCTTTCCACATGGCATTCACATAAGAAATCTTCATTTTTCAGAGGCAGCAACTATTTGCCCACACTCGTGCAGTTTAGGGTTCTCTCTTACAGGTTCACTTTGTCCCTGTTGTTTGTGATCAAAAAGCCTCCTGCTTTCAGAGGGCCTCAGGCAAGGTGGGTCTGACAGCCACCGTTGTTTTCCTAACAGTACTCAACTCCTCTTCTCCTTTTGAAGCTATAACTCATTGTGCCCAGGGAGTATAGTATTTTTATCTGCCCTCGCTTTCTGACTCTCTTCTATTTGGCCTAGCTACACAGCTGGTGGCATGTCACATTAGGTGTCCAAAGAGTATTAGCATTATTTGGAGCCATTTCCATCCTTCAGAGGCAGGCTTAACTGAGATTCATTGTGAAATGTTAAAGGAGCAGACTGGTGCTAAGAAAAGATAATACTTTACTGTGTAGCTGCCTTCTTCATTGTGTGTTAGACATTTGGAAGATTTAATTTCTGCTGCAAAGCAGATTTCTAGGAAAGAAACCATCATTCCATAAGAATTTAACTCATACAACCATCATCTCCAATGTGTGTGAAAGAAGAAGCTCTGAAATGGCCTAGTGTCAGAGACCAACTAGGCCATGCATACTTAAACACCAATGGAAAGGAAGTCCCTTTTGCTTTCTCAGCTACAGTCAAATCCATGTGTGATGAGACAGTCTGGTTCCAAAGAAAATATGGTATTTGAGCCTTAGTGAGCACTTAAAATGCACACAGCACTACTTTTCAAATTCTGTCTGCACTGCCTCAATTAACCCTGTGATAAAACTGAATTATAAAATCTATCCTAAAGATCTATCCTAGAGATTTGAAAACTGAAGCCCAAAGTTTAGTCACATGCCTCAAAACATTCCAAACACACACATGTCCTCTGAGGAACTAGGATTCCTGCGCCAGCTCTAAAATCTGAGTGCTTGAGTTAGAGGTGCCTCTGGATGATGGAGAACACATGAAGCTTAGCAAAATCCACTGGGGTCAAGTGGGCCCCTGATTCAGTATGACCAGTGTCCTTATAAGGAAGACAGACATGTGAGAACAGATGCTCCTGTTCTCCGGTGCTCCGGAAATCCTAATGAGATGCTAGGAAAACCCTCCCTCTCTGTTATTTTTCTCAGGCTGCCACAAGAAACACCTCACAAACTAGAGGTTCAGTAACTTGCCCAAAATCCCAGCATAGGTCTGCAAAGCCTGGATGAAAACCCAGGTGGTCTGAATCCAAAGCCTTATGTAATGGTTTCCTGTATCTACTGTAACAAATTATCACAGATTAGGTGACTTAAAACCATAGTTTTGAAAGCTGGAAGATTGAAGTCAAGATGTCAGCAGAGCCATGACACCAGAAACCTGTAAGGACCTCTTTGCTTCTGCTGGCTTTCCATTGATCTTTGACAACCCCTTGCTTGCAATAGCGTAAGTCCAATCTTTATCTTTGTCGTCACAGGGCTTTCTCTCTCTGTACATCTGTTCTCACAGATGTCCTTCTTTATAAGGACACTAGTCATACTGAATTAGGGGCCCACTTTACTCCAGTGGACCTCATCTGAATTTAACTAGTTTCATCTGCAAAAAACCTATGTCTAAATAAGATCACATTCTGAGGTTTTGGGGGTGAGCACATATCTTTGGAGGGGAGACGGTATATAGTTCAACATCAAAGCCCTCTCCTTTATGCTCTTTTAGCCATGAGTTTTAAAATCTTTTAAGGTATATCACTTTCTACCTTATTACCACTATCTATTCACATGTATTACCTACCTATTAGAGTATGGGGTGTCAGCAGGGTTACTACATCTTACATTTTGTTACCCTTTGACTATTTTTTTGGTAGTCTATCATAGGAATTTGTGCAAGCAGAAAATTTTTGAATGAGAAGATGTATGTAATTTGATGTATGCCTATATTAGGTATATACTGCAGCATAACAAATTACTTCCAAACTTGGCAACTTAAGATAACACATTTATTGTTTCAATTTCTCTGGATAGGGAATCCAAATGAGCTCAAATTAGGTTATATCATTCTTTCAATATGACTTTATTTTTCACTTACTATGGTAACTAACTATAAATATGAGCCTCAATAAATTGATTAGGATTTAAAGAGAGCTAAAATAGTGATTTATATGGTGGCAGTATAAAGAGCACTCTATAGTCTCAAGTTTATATAGATGCCATTTAGTCAGCAATTCTTTTCAGAAAAGCATTACACAAGGTACTGTGGGAATGCTGGAGAAATAAAGCATTGTTCTTATAGGATTTAACATTCTCACAGCAAGAAAGCAGCATCTGAAAAGTAGAGAAAAACTGAAATAACAAACAACAAATAAATCTTATATTGAATGTACCAAGATCATCTAGTAAATTTTCTAGTTCAGTTGGTACAATAGGTCTTCTATTCAAGAAAATAGTTTTTAACTGTAGAAGACAAAATATTTAAATTCCTGAACAACAAAGACTCTCAAATAGCTATAACTACCAGGTCAAGTCTAAATGCTTGTGTCATTTCAATTGTTATTTCAGATTAGTGTTACATTACAGATGCTTTGTAATAAGCAAAATTGAAATCCCTATTTATTTATACAGGATATCATATACTATTCTCTGTATCTGCATACATTTATATTCTTACTGAAAGCTGCTTAAATAAACAGCTTTATATCAACAAATGGAAAACTTCATATTCCTGACACTTTTACCCTTCTCTAATCTTAACCTTTTCAGTTATGTCTCCTTACTTTTCTAATTTGGGGAGTAGAATTATGCAAACAAGTTCAAGTTTCCCAGTGTGTGGTTATTCCACGTATTATTTGAACATCCAGATATCATACTTTAGAGAAGACAGGATGGATGAAATCACATCCTTCATACATCATATAGCCTATTGAATAAATTAGGTAAACAATAAAAAAAATAATGACAAAAAACAATGAGAAAGAAGGACAGTGAATGAGCAAAATAATGGCAAAAAGTGATAGGCCCAGTAAAGACAAGCAAGCGGTGCCACAGAGGAAAGGAATTGGACAGGGAATTGGAGTGGAGGTGGATAATGCTTCAGAACCATCAATAATTTAGTCTGAAACATGAAGACTAAGAAAAGGACAGCCATGTCAAGACAAGGGGGGAACAGATGTCCTGCTAGGAAGAAGGTGCATGAAGGTCTCAAATATCCTTAGACTTTGAGTCTAAAATGACATCAATAGAATGTGTTTGTGAAGAATAGGGATAAAGGACTTTACCACTTACACAGGAATTCCAGTTAAATGTTACTAGATAGCATCCAGTGAGATTTTCCTCCTAGTAAAAATCCAGTGAGATTTTTCTTCTAGTGTTATGTTTAGAGGAGGAAACATTGTATCATAGAAATCATGCAGTGGACAGCCTAAACAAGATGCTGAAGAAAGCTCATAACTTTTTCAGTTATGAAAAAAAAGTTATCATTCTTTTGATCAAGTGATCATGAATGTCATTAATTTGACAGTGCTGTTAGGTAATAATTAATGTTTTTTGAGCTGCTCTTCTGTTCCAGATACCAATCTAAGCATATTATAAATGCTCTTAATTCTAAAGATTTATCCTATGCAGTAAATACTATTGCAATCCCTAGTTTATAAATGAGAAATCTGAGGTGTAGATAGGTCAAAAAACTTACCTAGTGTCACATAATGTTACTTACTATAAACTGTAGTGA
Organism: Antilocapra americana; assembly: GCA_007570785.1. Classification (NCBI taxonomy): domain Eukaryota; kingdom Metazoa; phylum Chordata; class Mammalia; order Artiodactyla; family Antilocapridae; genus Antilocapra; species Antilocapra americana. Next base: position 18,855,420 of record ML662436.1, on the reverse strand, counting down.
TGAGTACTGTTTGAAATCATTATATGCACTGTTAGTAATATACTTTGCAAAGTAGAATATGGATACACACAGAGGCCAATATGTAGATGCTCATATTTATGACTTGTACCAAGCTGAACTAAAACATAAACATCACATGGAAATATGATAAGATTATACAAAAAGAAAACAGAATTGAGGAAAAAAGGTAACTAATTGCATGACATTTGTTGGCACAGAATAGGAATCTGTAACATTTGAGTTTGGGTAGTCCTACATTTTCTTTCCCTGATCCTGACTTCATGTTTTCTTGTTTATTGTAAGATGGAAAAATTATAAGTTTGCCAAGTGCTCTCATATTAAAAAGCAAAAATGAACAAAACAATTTTAAATAGACTGTCCAAGATTTATAAGGAAGATATAGCTAAGGAAACAGTAATGTATGGAAAATTTGACTTTCATTATTTATCCCTGGAAAGTAAGAAAAAAATAAAAGCCAGGGCTAAAAACTTTGTTGACTAATTAATATTCTAATAATAGATCCCTGTTAGCTATCTATCTATTTGATATACAGTAACATGTATATATTAATCCCAGTCTCCTAATTCATCACTGAGCCACAAGAGAAGCCCAAGAATACTAGAGCGGGTAGCCTATCCCTTCTCCAGGGGATCTTCCCAACCTAGGAAACAAATCAGGGTCTCCTGCATTGCACGTGGATTCTTTACCAACTGAGCTATGAGGAAAGCCCACAGACACTAACACAACATTGTAAATCAACTATACTCCAAAGAAAATTTTTTTAAAATATACTCTAATAATAGAATAATTCAGTCAATTGAAAATTCTTAATGATCTCTAAAGAAAATTACTATTTTGGTAATCACGCTACCAGGTATTATTTATATAATCACTTAAATAATAAACACAAAGAAAGAAGATAACATCTTAATATTTTATAATAAACTCATATTCTGTCCATTGACTTACATCTATATATATTTTAAAAACATATACATATACTACTCACAGAGATATACACACATATGTCCATATAATATGGATAATTTTACCTTAGATTTTCAATGAAAACATTAAAAAATATGGATTCTACGAATGAAAATGCATTTAGAATCATAATATTAACAAATGTGTAGATACATAACTTACTATTTTTAAAAATAACAAAAATGCTCCTAAAGTGAAATAATTTTCACTAGGTGACTTTAGAAAAAAACCATTAAAAGATAAGAGTTTAATTATGAAAGTGGATATTTGAACCATGAGTACCTTCAAGCGTTTTAGAGATTCTGAAATAGAGATTTTTGTTGTTGTTGATTTTGATTTTTTCCTCCGTGGAAATAAATGAAGACCAATCAAATGAGAAAAGCAAAGGCTATTTATTCAGAGCTTGATTTAGCAAGGAAGTCAGACACTACCACTTGAGGGTGTGTGTGAGTGTTTAATGGAGAAAAAAGGAAGTCTTTAGGTATACCCTGATTAGAGACTCGGTAGGCAGAAGCTGTTGGTCCACTATGTGTACCTACATAGTGTACATGTAGGGCATCCTGTGTGATTGATTAAGGGACACATATTTGACTTTTCCTGGTTTGTCCTAACTCGGAAGCAGGGACAAAAATTAAAGATGTCAGTTATTAATCAAGTCCTGGACATTTTGGGTTAAATGCTATGAAAGTTATCTTTTAGTTCCCTGGATTGTTATAAAAGATGTTGTTCAGTCACTAAGTCATGTCTGACTCTTTGTGACCCTATGGACTCCAGCATGCCAGGTAACTCTGTCCTTCACTATCTTCCGAAGTTTGCTCAAATTCATGTCCATTGAGTCAGCGGTTCTGTCTAATAATCTCATCCTCTGCCACCCCCTTTTCCTTTTGACTTCAATCTTCCCCAGCATGAGGGTATTTTCCAATGAGTTGGCTCTTCTCATCAGCTGGCCAAAGTATTGGAGCTTCAGCTTCAGCATCAGTCTTTCAAATGGATACTCAGGACTGATTTCCTTTAGGATTGACTGGCTTGATCTCCTTGCAGTCCAAGGGACTCTCAAGAGTCTTCTCCAACACCACAGTTTGAAAGCATCAATTCTTTGGCACTCAGCTTTCTTTATGGCCCAACTCTCACCTCCATACATAACTACTGGAAAAACCATGGTTTTGACTATACAGAACTTTGTCAGTGAAGTGATGTATCTGCTTTTTAATACACTGACTAGGATTGTCATAGCTTTTCTTCCAAGGAGCAAGCGTCTTTTAATTTCATTTCTGCAATCACCATCAGCAGTGATTTTGATGCCCAAGAAAATAAAATCTGTCACTGTTTCCACTTTTGTCTCCTTTTATATGCCATGATGTCAGGACGGGATGCCATGACCTTAGTGTTTTTTAATGTTAAATTTCAAGCCAGCTTTTTCACTCTCCTCTTTCACCCTCATCAAGAGGTTCTTTAGTTCCTCAACAAGAGGCTCTTAATTCTTTAGTTACTAAAGATCACAATCTGATTTCCTACAAGTGTAACTTATAAGCAGGCTGATGTCCTATGCTGTGTAGTATTTGGGAAGGGTAACTTCCTAGGCAGGTTTCTGTAGGTTATGGGTCAATGTTCTATTTTTATATATGGTTTTACCATTTCCTGCTTGTATAGTTTCTCAGCTTCTTAGTTTTCTCTATCAAATCAAGTTCTCGCCAATTAAAAATGAGAAAAGTATAAAAGGTTGCAAATGCTGGTACTTGAAACTTAAAAGTAGCTTTCCGGTGTGTGTGTGCCTATGTGTGTGTACGTGGGTGTAGCTGTCTGTATCTATAACAAATCCTGGTAATGTTGACAAGTTTTCTCTTTTCAGTCTAGAAAATACAACCTTCTTACATATAAATATAGGCAGCTTTTTGGCAATAGAAGAGCTCACATTGGTAGGATAATATTGGACTGTGTTTCTCTTGATAATAGAACAGTTTAGAGACTTTCTCTTCTTTCTTTTGCCATTTTTCTAAGTTTGTAGATTATAAAAGTACAAAAGGGGAAGCTGCCAAAAAAATAGATGGAAGCATAATTGGATTTAACTTGCCCACTGAATTGGAAGATATTTTATTCCCAGAGGCTCTCTGAAAAGTTGTAAAATTCCAGGCTTTATGAGTCTTGATTGCTATAATTAACATATGTGAAGTCTTTCAAATGTCTTCAGAATCAAGTACATCTACTGAAAACTACATTCAAGCAGCATTTAAATAGAGGGAAGACTGCACCATAGCTTAAAGCTCTCCATAAAGCCTGGCTATTATCAAGGTCACAAGTTGATGCATAAAAGTTAACCTGGACCTATTTTTTTATTAAATGTAGGAACTTAACTGTGGGAGGAGGGGAAGTATATTTTCTATTAAAGCTATTTCATTTCTACTCTCAGGACAGCAGGAAATCTACATATATATGCATATGATGCAAAAATCATTCCTCATAAAAATATGAAAGAAAATGCATCATTCAAAAAGGATTTGTTATCGCCTTTCCAGTAAATTCAGAATTTGATCTTTAGAGTCTTGCATCGATATGTGGACCAGATCTGGGTGCAATTTACCTTATAAAAGCAAATATATACTAAGGAGAAGATTATATTGATTTAGGAGTCAAAAGGCCTGAATTCTAGTGGTCTTTCTCCCACCATCTAGGTAACCTGTTTCCCTTTCTGTAAATAAAGTACATTTGAGAATTTTATACATACTTGAAGACTTCTGGTTATTTCTATGCTTAAAGCAATTTTAATCTTAAAGACTTTTTATCTTAATATCATCAAGAATTCTTCTACTACCAAAATCATGATTCTGTAGTCTCACCTCTACTCCCTTTTTCTATTTAGCCATGAGAACTGAACAAGCAAATAAAAATAATAATACAAGTTTTCTTCCCCAGAAAGTTAATACTCTAGTTATGAATATCTTATTACTCTACAGTCATCCCGCAGAATCCACTGGAGATTGGTTCCAGAAACGTTCATCTTGTAAAACAAAACTCACAGATGCCCAAGTGTCCTATATAAAATTGCATAGTACAATGAACAGTCGGTAAAGAATCTGCCTGCAATGCAGGAGACTTGGATTCAATTCCTGGGTCAGGAAGATGCCCTGGAGAAGGAAATGGCAACTCACTCCAGTATTCTTGCCTGGAGAATCCCATGGACAGAGAAGCCTGGTTGGCTATAGTCCATGGGCTTGCAAGAGTCAGACATGACTGAGTGACTTTCACTTTCACTTCACTTTTCATGTCAGCAGTCAAGCTACCATATATGGAAATTTAGATCTACAATTGAATGAATCCACTGATCCAAAGCCCATAAATCCAGAGGGTTGACTGTGTTTATATATATATATATATATATATATTCTTTTTTTAATCTGTTAGGTAGTTAGAGTAGGAAGGAGGAGTCTAAAATGGTGGTGGCCAAAAGACAAAGAAGGGAAAAGGCAGTGAAAATAGAACAAAAGAAGGTCTGAGGACCAGAGGGAGGACCTGGGGTAAAACAATCAGCCCTCCTGGCTAGCCCAATTTACATAGGGTAGGCTCAGGAGGAGGAGGAGGAGAAAAAAAACATAAAAAGAGAAGCCAAAATTGAGCTGGGGCCTCTCTTGTCTTGTCTTTTGGCTTGACCCACCCTCATGCCTTGAGGGTGTATTCTCGTTTTTCTTCTAAAAAAATACGGAACTATAACACTGGTCCATCCATCACTTCAAATTTTTGCTGTGGCAAGACAGAACCAAGAAAATTACACACTCCCTCAGCATATATGGTGCTGTTTCTTGGACTTAACCTGGCTGAAATAACCTTAGCTCCGCTGCCACCGTGAGGCAAAGGCCAAACACAGCAAAAGCCCAACTTGGCAAAAGCTCCCAAAGAAAACCCAGCTCAGTGGAAATGACAAAAAGACCAGCGTGCTGGAAACCGGGACAGCAAGAACAAACACAGCAAAAAGCTCACACAGCTCAGTCTCAGATTCCATGAGACTTCCGGTTGTGATAGGAAGCCCAGGGTGTCCTGAAGTCTCCACTAGAGCTGTTGCCCAAGCGAGTAAGAGTTCTTATGTCCTTAATCTTTTTTTTTTGCCAAGAATCAGGCCAATGAAAACTGTGAGCACAGGTCAGATATTTAGCAGATTTTCCAGCAGGTTATGAAAGGAGTTCCTCGGCACGTTTTTCCCACTGCTTTTTCCTCCTGCCCTTCAGCTCCTCACTCCATCTGTGCTACTGCTTACAAAGTATTGGGCAGGTCATCATCTTTCCATTTCTGAAAGCTGTGCTTGAAACCGTTTACCTACGACTGGGACTCAAACCCATGTGGTAGGGACTCTTTGCTGTGCTTAGCCACTCAGTCATATCCAACTGGGACTTGAGGCCGGCCAAAACCCATGGTGCCTGGTTTTAGGACCTGATGAAGCTCAGGCTCTTGATGTCTCATTGAGTGAGAGACACAGCAATAGGTAAGAGGTGGATTTGTTCAGATTTAGAGAGAAGCACACTCCAAAGGGTGTGGGCCATAGCAGAGGGAAAGTGAGGCTATGGAATGCAGTGTGATTAGTTCCCCTCTGCCCCCCAACCTGGGTGATTTCATATGCTAATGAGTGGGAGGATCATTCCAACAATTGGGGAACCACCCACTCCTTGGTCTTTTGACAGTGCCTTGGAACTGTCCTGGCACTGAGTGTGTCATTTAGCTTTCAGATTGAGAATTAAGGTTTAGTTGAATTTGATTTGTCATCTTGGACCCTTCTGATGTTAATAGGTTTATGTTATGCCCTTGGGCTATGTTATTTTTTTCAAAAATTGTGCTCTGCCCCCTTCCCCCTTCCTCCTCTTCTCCTGAGCCCCTTCCAGGCCTACATTGTTGCCTCTACAATATTCTGGAGGGACAACCAGAAAATAGCTGGCCTTTGTGAGAGAAATGCTGTATAATATCCAATCTCTCTAGACATTCAGGCCTTCATCTTCCATGTTTCCTTCAGCATGTGCAACAACAGCATCTCTCGGTGAACCCACTAGGGTGGGTGGCAGGCACTCAATGCTTGCTAGAAGTCCATCTGTGGGTGGCATCCTTTGAAGGGCAGTTGGGCTTCTGGGGATAATGTTTGCCACATTGGGAGTTAGACTTGCAGGCCGTTTTGGCCCAAACCACTACCACTCTCCTCCTAAAGGTACAAACACACCCCCAGCATCAAAACTCCACTCCATTTTTATGGAACATCTGATCTGTTGCTTCTTATCAATTTGTTATTAAGCCACTTACTACAACTAGGTCCCTGCCCCTTGTAGGCAACATCCCTCCACCTTACTTATTATTAAAATAATCTTAATACCCCTTAAGTGGTATTAAGGGTCCTTAACAGGACCAGATAATCCACTCCTTTGTCATTACTTCTGTTATTACCTAAAGTGGGTCTATGACAATAAAATGTTTACCATTGGAAACACCCTAAACTACTTTTATGGAGGACTAGGGGAGGAAATCAGTGACTTACATTCTCTTGGAGCAATAAGAGAATCAGAGCACAGACTTGGATTACTTTACATTATGGTATCTCATCCTCAGTGGACAAACCAGCAATGAGTTAAGATTACAACACTTTAATCTTACCCAGCACTAATCACACTGGAGAGCTTGGGGACACCCAACTCCAGTCTGGGTCGACCTGCCTAGAGATCCAGTCCCTGGGAGGTTTTCATACCTCAGCCTGCTCGGGGATCCACTAGTCCAGGAATTCCAGGAGGTCATCATGCTTTGACCTGCCCAGGGACCTAATTCTTGGGAGGTCAACTTGCTTCGACCTGCCTGGGGATTCGGTCTCCAGGAGGCTATCACATCTCAACCTGCCTGGGGATCTGCACCCTGACCTGGGGATGCCCAGTTCTCAGGTTGCAACAGTACTGGGTAGGATAAGCTTCAGAAAGAGTCACCCCTAAGGAAGTCCACCTATGGAAATAGAAGGAAGCCTATTACTTGTTGTACAGTGCCTGGTCTCAGCAATAACTCAGGAGTCCAATGAGAACCCCACTGCCTTTCTGGAAACTCTAAAAGAGGCCCTGCAAAAGTGATTTTAAAGGACAAATTCCTGTTCTGATGCCCATCAGACATCAGAATAAAGTTACAACGGCTACAGCAGCAGGACCCTGCTGCCTCTTAAGATGAGATGGTCCAGACAGCCACCAATACCTTTTATAACAGAGAACAGGAGAGGGAGGCCAAGGCCCAGGAGAGGGAGAAAAGGAAAGAGACAAGGCATGCCCAGATGCTGGCCATCCTCCAGGGAAGCCCTAAGGCAAACCTCAAGTCCGTGAAGGACAAGGCACGAGGCAAACACCTAATCTGTAGATAGGCAGGAAATTGGGCCAAAGAGCATCCAAACTGTGACAAGTCTTCCAAAATGGCTTGCTACAAATGCCATAAATTGGTACACTGGGTGGTACTCTGCCCTTGGGACCCAAGAGCCTCATGGTCAAATGCCAAGCCTCCCCTTGTGAAGGTTCAACAGGACTGAAGCAGCCCACTCCAGTCAGTCCGCCTGTTATAGATAACCATCACCAGGCTGGAGCCAAGGGTGTCACTGGATGTGGCAGGTAGGTCTGAGAATTTCTTGGTTGACACAGGGGTTACCTACTCTGTCCTGACCTCTTACTCCAGAGCCTTCTCCTCCCAAACTTATAGCATTTTGGGTGCTACAGGGAAGAGAGTTACAAAAGGTTTACCCAAGCACTTCTTTGTTACTGGGATGGACAAATATTTTCCCACCAGTTCCTGGTGGCACCTGAGTGTCCTATTCCCTTTTTGGGAAGAGCTCATTTCCTACCTTTGAAATCTTGTAGTTATTGCAGTACTGACAGAAGATGCTTCAAAACTCTTTTGGGGGAAAATTAACTATTTCTACCAGCCACCTAGTGAAACAACTCCTAAATGGGACAGGCCATTTATGGATGTCTGATCAAAGAATCCTCAGATATCAAGTAGTGCTGATGGAAAATTCAGGCCTGACTATATTCCCTTGTGATTTTCTTAACCCTGCCACCCTCCTGCCTACCCCCGAGGGCTCTCTCCCCTTTCACTCTTGCCTAGAAACCTTAGGCCACTGGACAAAACCTTGAGATGGATTGTCAGAAGACCCTCTGACCAATACTTAGGAAATCTGGTAACCTGATGGAAGCAGCTTTGTCCTGGATGGAAAAAGAAGAGCTGAATATGCAGTAGTCCTCAGTATTGAGACCACAGAGCCTAAACATTTGCCACCAGGTACTTCAGCCCAATTACCTGAGCTCATAGCCCGACTTGAGCTTTAGAGCTGAGAAAAGGCAAAAGAGTACCCATTTACACTGACTCCAAGTATGTCTTTCTGGTGCTACATGCATATGTTGCTATCTGGAAAGAAAGAGGCCACTTGACCACCCGAGTGTCCCCAGTCAAAGATGGTGATCAAATCCTTAGACTCTTAGAGGCAGTACATCTGCCCGCTAAGGTTTCAGTCTCCCACAGTAAAGGACACCAGAAAGGGAGCAAAGAAGTGGCACGAGGGATCCAAGCAACCAATCAGGCAACTAAGAGAGCAGCATTACAGAACAATGACCTAATAGGGGTTGTCACCTTAGTTCCACAGACAAACTTGCCAGAAACTTCTTCATATACTGAAGGTGAGACTCTTAAAGCTAAGAGTGAGGCCTTTTGAGAGGATCATATGGGGGAGTTCCAAAAGGAGAGACTCCCTTTTCTGCCTGGGAACTGCCAATGGAAGTTGGTTAACTCCTTACATGCTACCACTCATTTAGGGGAAAAAGCTCTCCAAAGATTACTAGAAAAGTCCTTCAGAGGAAAAGGCCTCCAAATGACTATAAAGCAAGTAGTCTCCTCTTGCCCCACTTGCCAGTTAAACAACCTCCAAGGACCTTGAAGACCCCAGCTGGCCCAGCCTGTCTGAGGTCTGAGGACTGGAATGAGGTCCAGTCCTGGACCTCTGAGGTCTGAGGACTGGAATGAGGATCGCAGGTCCCACAATGTGGGACCTACCCAGGAGAGGACTGGCAGATGGACTTCACCCAGATGCTAGTTTCTCAAGGGTATAATTACCTGTTATTCGTGATAGATAAATTCACAGGGTGGATTGAAGGCTTTCCCACCTGGACTGAGAAGACTGAGGAGGTGATAATAAAACTGCTCCATGAAATCATTCTGAGATTTGTTCTTCCCAGGTCATTACAAAGTGACAATGGGACGTCATTTACTTCTAAGGTCACCCAAGGGGTCTCTAAAACATTACTTATTATCTTCATCATGCCTGGAGGCCTCAGTCTTCAGGAAAAGTAGAAAGAGTCAATCAATTCTTAAAATCAGCGATAAAAAAGATTACCCAGGAGACCTCCCCTGGATGGAAGGAGGCTTTACCATTAGTTCTCCTCCATACCCATATTGCTGCTAAGAAACAAGTTGGTCTTAGTCTTTATGAGGTGCTATATAGGAGACCTTTTGTTTATGTCAATGACCTCTTTCTAGATCCAGAAGCTCAGGCCCTCCATTCTTATACCATGGTCACTGGACAATTCCAACAAGATATATGCTTGTGAGGTGTCAACCAGGACCCAAAAGATTCTTAAGAGCCACCACTATATGCTCCAGGGACTCAAATCCTAATTAAGTCTGGAAAGATGAGTCCCCAAAGGTTCAACTCAAGCCCACATGGAAGGGCCCCCAGTCTGTAATACTTTGTGTTCCCACAGCAGTCAAGATACTAGGACATGACTCCTGGATTCACTACTTACAAGCCAAGCCATGGAAGAAAACAAGAAGACATGCAATACACCTGGGAGCCCCTGGGAGTTCTCAGATACTTATTCGGGACTACAAATGAGTGTCATTCTAATGAACACCCCCAAAATCAAGTTTCTGAGGATAAGATTTCTCAGGGTAGCTCTAAAGAGCCAACACAGCTTGGCAGGTGTTGTACTCCAAACTAGACAGGAGACAGATCTTCTGATCCCTGAACAAGGAGAGACTTGAGCCATCTTGAATGAGACATGTTGTTCCTGGGCAAATACCTCCAGCTAAGTTAAAGAAAGTCTAAAAACATTCAGATCCTACAGGATCTCAAAGAATGAGCTGGAGAGTTCTTGGGGTGGCTACAACCTCTCTTTGGGGGATCCTTTTCCTGGCAAAGGGGAACTTGGACTTGGCTAATGCCCCTAATAGTCCTTGTTATTACCATATTGATGCTGCTTATGATTGCTCCATGCATTATCAATTGTCCAACTCATTTTGTCTCTACCCAAGTCAATAAGCTATAACATGCAGTGCCAGGTCAACAAGGGTATATAAAACTACAGCTGACCATGGAAAATATCACTCAGCTTTAGATGGACACTGCTATAAGGACTCTGAGGCCTGAGACTAGCAAGAGGGGGAGGCCCAAAGCCCCTTGCCATCCCAGTTCAGCAGGAAGTATCCAGAGAGACCACAGTGCCCCTCTTCCCAAATAACTGGGCTTCCCGTCTCTTGAGAGGGGAATATTAAGTAGTTAAAATAATAAAAAGGAGTCCAAAATAGTGGTGGCTAAAAAACAAAGAAGGGAAAAGCCCATGAAAATGCAACAAAGGAAGGTCTGAGGACTGGAATGAGGATCTCAGGTAAAACAAACGGCCCTCTTGGCTAGCCCGATTTACATAAGGGCAGACTCGGGGGAGGAGAAAAAACACATAAAAAGAGGAGCCAAAATTGAGCCCGAGGCCTCTCTTCTCTTGTCTTTTGGGTCGGCTTGCCCTCACGCCTCGAGGGTGTATTTTCCTTTGCTTTCTAAATGAAACTGAACTATAACACTGGTCCATCCATTGCTTCAAATTTTTGCTGTGGCAAGACAGAACTGAGGAAATTACACACTCCCCCGACAAATCCTGTGAGGTTCAAATCCATGTGTATGTGTGTGTGTGTACAAACATTAAATTGTATTATAACATTTACAAGTAATATCATATGCAACAGAAAATTATATATCAAACTCTACCAAAATATGCTATAGAAGGAAACCCAAAGATTTGTATCTGTTCTTAAAAAAATAAAAGAGGAAAGAGGGATTAAGAGTAGTTTTTTTTTTAGTAGATCTATGAAATCTAAAGCCCTTTAGAAGAGGGTGAATTTCAGTGCTTAAAGTATTTATCAAAGCTTATTGCAATTTCTAAATATTCCTTTTCATTGCTAAGTAGCATTTCATGTATCCCATTGTATGTACATACCACAGTTTCTGTATCCATTCACTGGTCGAAGGACATCAGATTTGTTTCTAATATTTGGCTACTAAGGATAAAGCTGCTATACTAGTTCATCAACCTGCTGTTTATACATCTTTTTAAAAAGTCACTGTACTAAAGTTTACCAAGTATATTGTAATTGGAGCCTAACTTCAAGTTAGTATTGTATTACTTTCTAGTAGTTAAGAACCTTACCAGAGTATTTCCCAATTCCATGACCCAACTTATTGTGATGTTTTATTTTTACACATACTAACATAGAGCATACTGCTAGTATTTTTTGTATTGGACAATTATCTTTAAGGACTTTTCTTTTTTTAAGCCACAGAACTAAACTTTCCTTCCCTGTAAATTCTCTTCAATGCTATTTATTTCTTTGCATGGTCCCACTTTAGAGTTTGAGCAGTCTCCAGGAGACGGTGAAAGACAGGGAGACCTGGTGTGCTGCAGTCTATGGAGTCACAGAGTCAGACTGACTCTTTGAACAGCAACAACAACATTGCAGTTTACTACATTTTTTCAAGCTGAAGAACTTACTTTAACTTCCAATTTCCTTAGTTTTCATTTGAGAAAGTCTCATTTTTGAAAGATACTTTTGTTTACTGGATTACTTTAAGTAATCTACTTAAAGTACCAGGGTGACAGGTTTATTTTTGGTCTCCCTTTTTCACTTTGAAGATGTCATTCTATTGGCTTGTCTTGCATGTTTTTCTTCTTTTGATACTCTCTCAGAAATACTCTGAAGTTACGTATTGTTCAAAACTTCTTTGATTGGTGGTAGGGGGTGAAGATTTATTTTTATTAAGCCATATTCTTGGGCATATGTCACCTCCCTGCATTATGAGAGTGTGGCTTTTCAGTCCTGCTGTTTTTCTGCCACTATGGCTGTGAGCTCAGCAAAGGAAGCCCCTCCCCAAGAAGTAGGCTTTTCTCTGCCAATTCCCTCTCTCTGAGCTGCAATCAGTTTTCAACTAAGGGCAGCAGTGATGGTTGTTCTCCACCCCACATACACATTAACATTTTTTTTTTTCTTTTAAGAACTAGGAGAAGATGGATTTAGATGAAGTTTCTTGACCCTCACATGCTTATATGGCCGTTGCTCTTCACCTCCCTGTGGAGAAGAAAATGGCAACCCACTCCCGTATTCTCGCCTGAGAGTCCTGGGGACAGAGGAGCCTGATGTGCTGCCATCTATGGGGTGGCACAGAGTTGGACATGACTGAAGTGACTTAGCAGCAGCATCTTCACCTTGCTGAGGTCGACACTGCAATAGAAATTTCTTTTTCAATCTTTTTAATGAATTTTTGGTGGGCTTTACAGACAGAGACCCTGAGAGAAGGTATAGCTACCCCCCAATATCTGTAGTCCTCAGAGTTTCAGACTATCTCATCTGCCAATAGTTGACATTCTTCAGTTGTCATTTCTTTCAGTTGCACTCTTTTTTGGTATCCAATTATGTTTATCTCAAGTGAGATCGTGCTCAGATCCTCTCTCTCCTTGCAGTACATGACTGCTCTGGCAGTTTCTGGCTCTGCAACCTCAACTATCTCTTGGGTTCAATCATAGTCATAAATTGACAGTAGTTATTTAGAACCTGAGAGTAATGCTATAGCTCTCTACATCCTGGACAGGAAGCCAGATACCCACAGGCTTTTGAGGATAAAAGGAGGTAATTATTATCACCACCACCACATCATCACTTTAAGTATCTCATTTATTGTCACAATAATATTATAAAGTAGGTAATTTATTTCTGTTTTCCAGATAAAGTAAGAAAAGCATATAGAGAATCTATCACTTGCCCAAATTGCTAGAAGGAGAACTGAAATTTAATTATTAAAGTAGTGACTGCACTGTTCATACCATTAAACATCAAAACTTCAGTTTCTATCCTATAAGCAAGCATGGGAAAGCATCTAAGAGAGTTTATGGGTATATTCAGTAAGAACATATATTTTAATCCTTTCTCTGTTATTCTTTTCTTCAGGTCCTTGTTGACATTTATTGTCATTTCAAGAAGGACAATGTCGACCAAATGGAATTCTTGTTTTTTCACAAGACTTTCCAACAAGTGCGTGTGTGTGCATGTGTGTGTTTACCCTGTCACATTGGGACACATTTTATTCAGCAGCTTGAACATTTTAGTTCACAAATAGAATCTAAGTCATTATTGATTTCTATTTCCCTTTGTTGGGGAGAAATAAGCTTTCCAACCTGCATTTATTTTTAGAGGTTAATAATCAGATTGAGTGGTTAATGGGATTGCTTGCTTCTTGTGGTTACTGTGCACAGAGCTGCAGCTTCCGGCCACTCAGGAAGGCATCCAATATAAGGGTATGCTGTTTCCCCTTTAGAGGCTAAGAAATGAGTATACAGCAACAGAGAAATGAATATTCTGAGAGTATTTTTAGGAGCTGTACTATGCAATTTTGACCTAAGATATTTCCCAGAACAACAGCTCAATCTTACACTGATGATTTATAAAGGTTTAGATTGGCCTCTGGAAACCACAAATCTGTGACACTGATATTTTTAATTTCCTTTTGTTCTGTCCTAGGCTAACCCTATCATTGTCAAGTACCAACTGGTCACTGGGAGGGAATTGGAGGTTGGGCCATTCAATTTACCCTGAAATTATCTTAAGGGGCACTGCTCTTGATCTAATCAGAATTCCAGACATTTTCTATTAGCAAAAGACTTTGTCTTCATATCCTATCAGAGGACAGCACTCTTAACATTTCTTACTAGAACATGGTTCAATTTTAACCTCTGAGATACAATGGACTTTGATTAATAAGCTAATGGACCCAAATCATATCTTTATTCATTTTAATAATCAATGCATGAACTTCTAACTTTGATTTGAGTGGCTTTTCTCATAAATATGCCAATCTCAATGGTTACTCTTTTTAGTTCAGAACAGTCTTTTGTTTTATGCATTTTTCTCCTTGATGCCTCATTCTTTTTCTTTAAATGTTAGGATGATTTACATAAAATTTTATTCTCAAGGATAAAATATCTAAAGTCATTCACTAAAATGTAAAAAGATATTTTATTTACATAAACTATTTATTTTATGTAAAAAACAAGGATTGCTTAACATTTTCAAGAGCACTTAGGTAGGAGGTAGAATTCCATGGTAATCCCAAATTACACTCAATGTTGTATAAGCTCTTCCCCTTGTGTGGATGAAACCTGTGAATATTAAGAGATATCACTCCTGAAACTATGTTAAAGCTTGACAAAAGTGATTTCCCAATTGTAGTTAATGTCCTGTAATGACTGACTTTAAGACAGGGAGATTCTGTAGGTTAGCCTGACCTAATCACCTGATCCCTTTAACCTAGGTCTAAAGGTCAGAGACCAGGGCAGTAAGAGATTTAAAGCACAAGAAGGATTGTATATGCCTTTGCTGGCTTGATGACTGGGGATGCTCCAAGGCAGAGGATGAGGGCAGTCTCCAGAAGAGTGGCCCCCAGCTGAAGGCTGACAAGAAAATGAGGCCCACACAATCATTTAAATGCAAGGAACTGAATTCTGCTAAGGAGAATAAGCTTGGATTCTGAATTGTCAACTCTTTTCTTTCAGCCTCCAGAAAATAGCTCGGCTTGATTTCAGCTTGGTGAAACCAAGAGCATAAACCCAGCAATATTATATAGGACTTCTCACCAACAAAACTGAGAATTCATAAATGAGTGATGTTAAATCAAAATTTGTGATAAATTCTTATACAGCAAGATAAAGTTAATATATCCTGATTCTTCTTGTGTTATATTCACTATTCCCTTGTCTCATACTCTTCCTGCAACTAATAATACCTAAGTACATATTACCTGAAAATTTAAGTACTTAAAAGAAAAATGTATCCATTGAAGTATACCTAGGTCAAATAGCCATTACACAAGTCATATATTTACATCATAGAAGAGGGATCTACTTAGTGTCTGGAGACATGTATCTATTACCTATTTTAGTAACACATTTGTCTTATAATTTCTAGTCTGTAAGAATCAAAAGTTGATCATTAAAAAAGGGTACAGTGAAAAAGAATAGCAAAAGTTTCATTGGAATGAAAAAAGCAGAATTTTGCAAAAGAAACATACAAGCATATTATCAGGTGACTAACTCTTCATTGTGCTAATTTTAAGAAATAAAAGGAGTGTCTGCCAAGCAATGGGTAACTTTTCTAACTCACCGGAGGGGTGGGTTACATTATACCTTGAAATGAAAAAGTTCTTGTGTGTTAAAAGGGATTATAAGAAGACCCTCTCTGGCAAGGACTCTGCAGTCAGATAAACTACCATAAGAAATAAATCTCTGTTGTTTTTGCCCTTGGAATTTTGAAATTGTTCATTACCACAGTATAACTCACTCTGTTCTGACTGACTAAATATGCTCCTTCTTCAGTCATCTTCATTTCAGTTTAGTCAAACTTCACTCTTCTAGTTTTTTCATAGGTAAAATACTAAAATCATCCTAAACCCTTCTCTTTATCACCAGTAAATCTATAACTAATCATTATATTTCTATCTTCACATGTATTCACTTCTTCCCATTTATTGTTTTACCTTAAGCTAATAAGTACCGTGAGCCTCAATATCCTTTGCACAGATCATTATATTAGCCTTCAAACTGCTTTTCATAAAGATTGACAATAGTCTTCCTTAGAAAGTGTATTTGGTTAGTCTATCATAAAACTGAGTATATGATCACTCTGTAGATAAAATCTATATTTTCATGATGCAAGATTCTTTAACATGAGATATATTTCTAGAAGATACACACACACACACACACACACACACACATACACACACACACACACACACACATATATAGGGTAACATATATATATATACATACATACATATATATATATATATAGTAGAGCCTATCTATGATGGAGGCAAAAGGAAAAGAGGGCAGTGAAGGATGAGATGATTGGAAGATATCACCAGCTCAATGGAAATGAATGTGGATAAGCTCTGGGAGATAGTGAGGGACAGGGAGACCTGGTGTGTTGCAGTCCATGGGGTTGAAAAAGTCAAACATGACTTAGTGACTGAACAACAACAATCTATGATTGAGAAAGCACCTCAATTCTAGTGATTTCAAAATAGAACAGAGACTTAATCTAGCTCACCAAGTAAGTCAGCAGACTAATCAATTTTACTAAAATAAGTTTCTCTAAAGAAAGGAATAATAAATATGAAAGGAAATAAGCCAAAAGAACCATGTTGTGTTCAATTAGAATTAGAAGTGTTAGTATTAATTTACAATTCATAAATATGTGTATTTCCTAAGGGCTAAGAGCTGAGACACAGCCAAAAAAATCAATGATAGCTCCAAGAGAAGCATATTTAACACCTTGATTTAATTTAAGATATTAACTCACACCATTAAGGAACTAGGATCCTTAGAGAAATGGCCAATTCTGGTACTGGGGCAGGCAAAAAAGCACAGTGTATCAAAATGTGTTATTGTACCAGAAAGAAGGCAGAACTCAAAAACTGGGGAGTATGCACCAAACAGATGCAGAAGCCAACTTGAATGGGCTCCCACTGGCCAAATTAGGAACAATAGCGGCATCAAAATTAATAATGGCAGTGACTTGAGTATAACACATGTCAACTACAACATATGTCAACTATACAATCTGTCCTGTATATTTAAAGATACTATCCCTGAATTTACACTGACTCACATCCAGATAATTCAAATGAAAAAACTGAATAAATGAATTATTTATACAGTATGAACAAGGCTGAATGAGCCAGAAAGAGATGCTGAGGCCCCAGGAATACACAGTAGTAGAGAGAATTGAATGGGCCAGAGGAGGGACTGGGAAGAGACCTGGTAAGTGCTAGAACTGTGGCCTAAAAACTACTGAGGGTTGCTAGGGTTGAGAAGGTACCTGAAACTGTGAGGGAGTGGTGATCTCTATCTGCCCACTTATATCTTGCTGATACCTCCTACTGGCCCCACTGGCAAAAGTGTCCAGGTAATGTAACCATAGGGGTTGGCCCCACTTGGCTGAGCAGGGCAGAAATAGGATCTAGTAGAGCAAATATATGACAACGTTTGCACCATATCACCCCTTTCGAAAAATCCCAGGTAACTGGAAATTACAGTTTAGTCTATTTCCAGGATTTTATTTGAATTTTCTTTCCTAAATCATGGGCTTCCCTGATAGCTCATTTGGTAAAGAATCTGCCTGCAATGCAGAAGACCCTGGTTCAATTCCTGGGTCAGGAAGATGCCCTGGAGAAGGGATAGGCTATCCACTCCAGTATTCTTAGGCTTCCCTTGTGACTCAGCTGGTAAAGAATCCGTTTGCAATGTAGGATACCTGGATTCCATCTCTGGGTTGGGAATGTTGTCCATAGCATAAAAAAGAGTCGGACACGAATGAGTGACTTTCACTTTCCTAAATCACTTTGATGTCAGTCCAATTAGCTCTATCCCTGGAACATGACAAAGATTTCTCATATATTGACATGCAAAGCCCTTCAACTTGTACAAATACATCTTACAATAACTTTTTTCTCAAGAAATTTTCCTAAGAATCTGCTCTTCAATCTACTTCTGCAATGCTATCCAACAGATTTAAGATTTCTCCTGACCTAATGAGAGTTTTTCGCTTCCCTCTACCTGACACAAAAAGAGAAATGTAGAGAGAAAAACAGTGTGATAATGCTGAAGGCATTAAAACTTCAAAATTAGCTCAATCAAAAGCATGCGATTTCTACTTTACTCTTAAGGAAAAATGAAATATTCTTCAGCATCATCATTTTTCCCTCTCTGCCATGTCATTTTCATCAGCATAAAAACAGATTTAAAATCACCCATCTTAAAAAAGAAGTTAAGAGAGGCAAAAGCCTCATTGACCCTATTCTTTCTCTAGGTATTTCTTCTTTTGTATCAAAACTCTTAAAATCATTGTCACAATATTATTTCTTGAACATCTCTTTTAGCCTGTTGTAATCAGGCATTTTTGTTTTTATAACACTTTACAGAAAAATCCCCCTTTAAATTCTTCAATAACTTCCAATACTAAGTCCAGTCACTGAGTTCAATTTCATTATTATCAGTATTAAGCAAAAATGGTCACTCCTTCATTCCTGAATTATTTTATCCTCTTGGCTTTTGGGACATTTTCTCTTGGTTTCTATTTTATCAAGCTCAGTGGGTACATTTTTTTAGTTTCTTTTATCTGTTCTCCTTCACCTTCCTGACCACTCATCTTTGTATATTTTATGGTTTAGGCCTTAATACTCTTCTCCCTGTGCATTTGATTTTCAAGATTATGGCTTTAAATATTTAATTAAATGGTTAATCCAGATCCTTCTCCTGAAATCTATACCTACAGGCAACTCTGAATTTGGCTTTACTAGTTGAATTTCTAATCAGAATGACAAAGTTGGCACATTAAATGTCTTCTGAAGAATCCTAAGCACTATTTTCAAAATATGTCCAGTTTACACCTTTGGCATCCATAGTAAAAATATATCTCTAGTTTATTTTTTAAATATAAATGTGGGCATGTCACCCACTTTGGCAAATGAATAACGAAGCGTAAGTTATGAGTTAGATTTCTGGAAAGAAGCTTTAGGATCTAGCACATGATTTAATGTGTTTCCTTACCTAGCCACAGTAGCTATTAAATCAAGTATCAACATGGAGCTTTAGTCAGCATGAGCCCCTCTCAAACAGAAACTTTGTTGTCAATTTTCTTTGCAATGTATCATAGCTATAAATGAATTTTTATTGTTTTTGGCACCTAAGATTTTAGAGTTGTTTGTTGCCACAACACTGTTTATTCTGATTTGTACATCATTCTAAATGTGCCCTATCTCTAGTTCTCTTGATTTTGATTTGATGTAACTTTATCTTCCAGGTAGGCCTAAAGTCTTGAAATTATCCCAGACTCTTCTTTCTTACTCACATTCCACATCCAGTCCATCACCACTGTTGTTTCTGTCTTCAAAATGTATCCACTCCTCACCCTTTATTGCTCCACTCAGATTTACTGCAACTATAGCCCTCATGATCCTTTGCATGGATATTTACAATAGCCTCCAAACTGTTCATGTTCCTTTCTGTGTCTTTATAATATGCTTTCAACCGTGTAGCCAGAAGGAGTCTTTTCAATACAGGTCGTATAATGTTACTCACTGATCAAAAGCCTCCAATGATTTTCCATTTCAATCAGAAGAAAGCCTATCTGCTGTAGAAATCACAAGGTCTGGTCCCTCATCTTTTGCTGATCTTATCCCTAGTACACTAGCCTTCTTTGGTTGTGGTTATTTTAAGGCTTCATGCAAAGGATACATACACAGGCCATATCCTAGCTCAGGGGGAAAGTGTGTCATGATTGTTTAGAGATATCTTCTGTAACTTTAGAGGGGTTGATTTTTGCTGGCTTCTAGAACTTCTCATAAAAAAATAAACTGAAATCTAATTTTGACATTAAAATGTAACCCTTGTTTATAAACAGATTTGTCAAGCGTTAACACTTTGGCAGGTGGTGGAAGGGAATATTAAGTGCTGGCTTGATATCTTTAATGAGATTCCAATATCATAATGGTGACCCTAGGTTTACTTTCTTCATGTACTAAGCCTCATTTTTTCTCTTTCCATGCCTTTCTTTCCTTTTTCTCAGATATCTCATCATTTTTACCCTCGTGTTTATATTCGTCTCTTTTCTATGAAAGTATTTGGCTGCATTCTCAGATACTAGTTAGTACCACTGACAATATTATCAACTAATGATATTTTTCCTTCTGTTCTCTTTAACTTGTGAGTGACTCAATGACCATTTCTGAACAGCAAAGTTTTCTTAAATTAATATTTTATGCCAATATTTTTCTATCCTAAAATAAGGCATTAGAGTTATCTAATGGAATTCCAAAATTATATTTATGTGTACATGCTAGGACAGTGCTGTATACCTTAAGAAGAAAAATGCCTGTTGAATAAATGATTTACACAAATATGTGGCTGCCTACTCTATTCCAGTATTTTTCTTCAGGGTTGCAACAAATAAAAAAAATTAAATAAAACATATAACAATAAACTGTGATTTTTGTTGAATCTATGTCAGGAACTTCGGTCTTATGACATTACTATTTTGAAGTTTATACTTATTCAGTTACAGCACACTGCCTCTTCATTTGAGCCTTCCCTCAACATTAGACAGAGTATGATCATAAATTGAAAGGCCAAGTAGAAACATTTTTCAATTACACAAAGCATATTTCCCACATTAACACTAAAGGGAGATATCAAATGATAGTTATCAAAAGAGGCATACTTTCAGAAACTATAGAAGTTATACATTGGTTTCATAATAATTTCTGATTTTCTACAAATAATAATTTTAGATATAGAGGAAAATGGTTTCACTCTGTGTATCCAACAGGGGAGAACAAAAGCAAAACAAATCCCTATAATATAAAATACTCTTCACCATTTTGTATTAACAATCCTATCATCAATTATTAAATTTTAACTAGATCTAGTCTACACTGATTTCTTATTAAAACTCACTTAAATTCTCCCAGATGTCAGGCCTATAGAAATGCAAAGAATACAAATACTAGTAAAACAGGATCTTGGCCCTTAAGAAATCTATAGTCTAGCAGGAGAGAAAAATTTATAAACCGACACTTCTAACAAAATATTACAAACTTCCAGGAGTTGACAGTAACCAATGTTAGGAAAACACAAACTTTATTAAGCTGATTGATTTAACTAAAATTTCATTCTACTCAGGACTCCAATTTTAATATTTAATTTAATCCCAATATGGTACATATGTTATTGTCTTTGTATATTTTTTAAGCCAGACAGAGGTATACATTTTCTTAATATCTTTGTTTTACATATGTAAAATATATTTTTAGAATATTTCAAGGGAGAAATAAGTTCATTTTTTGTCTCCTATGACACAGCTGTAGCTAATAAATTGAGATTGTTTGCTCCTGCAATTCTAGTTTCTAAAGTTTAGCCAAGTTTTCCTTTATTTGTTAAATGGCTGTGCAATTTAAAGACACATATGTTTAAGAAGGAACATTAATTTAACTAAGCACCTTTAAGATTCTGCACATTAATTCTGAACTCAAGCAGTGTGTAATTTATACATGAAATCATATAACAAAGACAAGAAGTGAAAAAAACCCAAATTTTGAGTTCAAGGAAAAGATACATTTTTGTCCTTTGGAGAAAATATAAGATAAACATATATAAGTAATATAGACATAGCCCATACTCATCTTATTTAAGACAGGAAGAATTTTCCTGCTTTGGGCATAGCCTTTCTGTGATAACTTAGACTAGGCCTAGCACTAAGCTGAGCTCAATTTGTCAGAATTTTATATTACCCCTTTTGTACTGAGAAAGTTGATTAATATCTGAAAACATCAGTTCTCTTGTTTTACAGTAGAAATAATTCATCTATGACAGAATTGTTTTAATACAAATGAAATAATGTACAGGAAACAATTATGCACTTGATTATTTTTTAATTCCACATCTTTCCAAATATAAGGAGCAGAAATGATCTTTTTTCATCAAAATAAAATAAAATTTATATCTTTTTTTTTCATTACCCTATAAATGTTGTATAAGATGTTTCTGGCTGCGTAGTATTTCATGTTGCAATTGTATCACACTGCTTATTCCAATAACGCCAATATATTGTTTCTAATTGTCCATTTTATGTATACTGTTCTCTGAACATTCTTGTCCATAAACCTCACATTTTAGTTTTATTTTCCTTCCAAAAATTAATGAAAGGATTCCTAAGTAATGAGATTATTTTTATGATTTGAAATATAGATTGATAAATGAACGCTCATATACTTAACTCCAAAAGTCATGCTTTTTCCACAATATAAACATGTCTATATTTTTACTGCACTCTAACTTACTTGAGAGACTTTGAGGAAAGCAATAAACATGTTCTAAAAAACGTTACATATAAAACAGAAATGGACAGAAATGGATTTATATATAACTATCTTCTGAAGTAATCATTGGCCAGTCAAGCACACAATTTGAAGTGAAGGTTTTTTTTTTTTTCAGTGAATGTAGTCATTAACTAGAAATGTTATAATGGTAACTATGCATGTGTACCTTTTAGAGTCAACCATAAAATTGTGAGAGAACTTAAATTATTTAGAAAAGTAGATAGAAAGCATATCCTTTAAGTTAGCTTTCTAAAATTAACTTACTGTAGGTAGGCTTTTTAGGACCAGGGTAGGAAATAGCTTCTGGTTATAGTATGAGATAAGTGTTGAAGGTGGATGATGTTTCATATTAATATTTCTAAAGTATTTTACATTTCTATATCTAGAAAGATTTCTGGTTTATAATAGGCGTTTGATAAATATTTGCTAATATAGGCTAAATAGGGAAAGACATGAACACTTTGGAGACTAGGCAAAACAATATTACTGTAAAAATTTGAAAATCTCAAGCAAGTAACTGGTCAGATGGTTCATTAGGTCACTACTATGTCAGGGAAGGTGTTCTGCTCTGAATGTCTGTATCCCTCTCAAAATCATCTGTTGAAACCATAATCCTCTATGCAGAGATGTTAAGAAGTGGCACCTTTGGGAGGTGATTAGGTTCATGAGATCGGAACCCTCAAGAATGAGACTAGTGTTCTCAGAAGAAGAGACAAGAAAGAGCTCACTTTCTTTCTGTTCTCTCTGCCACTTAGGGATGGCTCTCACAGCCAACTGCAAACAAGGAAGCAAACCTTCACCAGACAGTAGATCTGCTAGTATCTTGATCATAATTCCCCAGCCTCCAGAAGAATAAGAAAGAAAAGGTGTTTATGCCACACAATCTATGGTACTTTGTTACAGCAGCTGGACTGATTAAGATAGAAGGTTTACGTGCCACCTGAGTGAAAAACAAGGTCTTTACCAAATACATGTTTAAATTAAATATAAAACAATTTATATATCCTTTGGAAAATAATAGGTAAGAAATCATGTTTGGAGTTGAGTCCTGCTTGCTAAGGGAATTCAGTCTCATGGAGAAGTTACATTTAGTCATGATACAGCATAGTGGTAAAATTATGGACTTCAGAGCCTGAATGTCTGGCTTCAGATTGTTGCCCTACATCTTAGCCACTGTGTAATATTGAGCAAATTACTTCAATTTCTTCATCTGTGAAATGGGAATGTTGTGAGAATCACATAAATGCAGATAGGTGAATCATTCAGAACAGTGTTTCAGCTCTGTTTGTTAGTAATATGAAATTGCTGTTCTTATTAGCTTTCCCCCTGATTTGATACACTTCAAATGTGTACCCTTTGTACACATTATATCCTAAGCGTAATACATTAGAAAATTAGACATACAGTTGGATAATTCACAGTAGCAAGCAAAAGATAAATTGGAATAAGTTTCAAAAGGAAATGTACATGAATTATATTATTAAAGCCCAAAATGCCTCAAGCATTTTTGTTTTTTTACAGACTCCTGTCAAATAATAAATGTAGCCATAAACAAGACATATAAAAACCCTTACCCTCGTGAGTCTTACGTTCTGGTGGCAGGAGAAATATAAAAATACAAATAACAGCTTAGGGCCGCGATTTAACCCCCCGAAGGCTGTGGCTGCTGCAGAGGTGGCTCGGGTAACAGTGAGGAAACCTAGACCCACCCACCAGAACACCACACAAGCCTTCCCATCCAGGAAACTTCGACAAACCACACATCCAACCCCTCCCACAGAGAGGAATCCCCACAATAAAGGGACAACACAGCAAGATAAACAAGATGAAAAGGCAGAGAAATACCCAGCAAGTAAAGGAACAGGATAAATATCTCCTAGACCAAACAAAAGACGAAGAGATAAGATGTCTACCTGACAAAGAATTCCGAATAATGATAGTGAAAATGATCCAAAACCTGGAAAATAAGTTGGAGTTGCAGCTCAATAACCTGCAGGCAAGGATTGAGAAGATGCAGGTAAGCTTTAACAAGGACTTAGAAGAAATGAAAAAGAGTCAAAATACAATAAATAATGCAATAAATGAGATCAAAAACACCCTGGAGGGAACCAACAGTAGAATAACAGAGATAGAAGACAGAATAAGTGAGGTAGAAGACAGAATGGCAGAAATAAATGAAACAGAAAGGAAAAATGAAAAAAGAATTAAAAGAAATGAGGAAAATCTTAGAGACCTCTGGGACAATATTAAACGCACCAATATTCGAATCATAGGAGTCCCAGAAGAAGAAGACAAAAAGAAAGACCATCAGAAAATTCTTGAAGAGATAATTGTAGAAAACTTCCCTAAATTGGGGAAGCAAATAGCCACTCAGGTCCAAGAAACACAGAGAGTCCCAAATAGAATGAACCCCAAGCGGGACACCCCAAGACACATATTAATCAAATTAGCAAATATCAAATACAAAGACCAAATATTAAAAGCAACAAGGGAGAAGCAAAAAATAACTCACAAGGGGAATCCCATAAGGATAACAGCTGATCTCTCAACAGAAATGCTTCAGGCCAGAAGGGAATGGCAAAACATACTTAAAGTCATGGAAGAAAACAATCTACAACCCCGACTACTGTACCCAGCAAGCATCTCATTCAAATTTGAAGGAGAATTCAAAATTTTCTCAGACAAGCAGAAACTGAGAGAATTCAGCAACACCAAACCAGCCCTCCAACGAATGCTAAAGGAACTTGCCTAGATAGGAAACACGGATGGGATAGATAATCTGGAACCCAAAACAATAAAATAAATGGCAGCAGGATCATACTTATCAATAATTACCTTAAATGTAAACGGGCTGAATGCCCCAACCAAAAGACAAAGATTGGCCGATTGGATACAGAAACAAGACCCCTATATATGTTGTCTACAAGAGACCCACCTCAAACCTAGGGACACATATAGACTGAAAGTTAAAGGCTGGAAAAAGATATTCCATGCAAATAAAGACCAAAAGAAAGCAGGAGTGGCAATACTCATATCAGATAAAGTAGACTTTAAAATAAAGGCAGTGAAAAGAGATAAAGATGAACATTACATAATGATCAAAGGATCAATCGAGGAAGAAGAAATAACAATTATAAATATTTACGCACCTAACATAGGAGCTCCACAATATGTAAGGCAAATGCTAACTAGTATGAAAGGGGAAATCAACAACAACACAATAATAGTGGGATACTTTAATACACCACTCACACCAATGGACAGATCAACTAGACAGAAAAGTAACAAGGAAATTCAAACTTTAAATGATACAATAGACCAACTAGACCTAATTGATATCTATAGGTCATTCCACCCCAAAACAAGGAATTTCACCTTTTTCTCAAGTGCACACGGGACCTTCTCCAGGATAGATCACATCCTGGGCCATAAATCTAACCTTGATAAATTCAAAAATATTGAAATCATCCCAAGCATCTTTTCTGACCACAATGCAGTGAGATTAGATATCAACTACAGGAGAAAACCTTTCAAAACTTCCAACATATGGAGCCTCAACAACACACTGCTGAATAACCAACAAATCACAGAAGAAATCAAAACTGAAATTCAGTTATGCATGGAAATGAATGAAAATGAAAACACAACAGTCAAAACCTATGGGACACTGTGAAAGCAATGCTAAGGGAAAAGTTCATAGCAATACAAGCTCACCTCAGGAAACAAGAAAAAAATCAAATAAATGACCTTACTTTACACCTAAAGCAACTAGAAAGGGAAGAGATGCAGAAGCCCAGGTCTAGTAGAAGGAAAGAAATCTTAAAGATCAGGGCAGAAATAAATGCAAAGGAAACAAAAGTGACCATAGCAAAAATCAACCAAGCCAAAAGCTGGTTCTTTGAGAAGATAAATAAAATTGACAAACCATTAGCCAGACTCATCAAGAAACAAAGGGAGAAGAACCAAATCAACAGAATTAGAAATGAAAACGGAGAGATCACAACAGAAAACACAGAAATACAAAGGATCATAAGAGACTATTATCAGCAACTATATGCAAATAAACTGGACAATTTGGATGAAATGGACAAATTCCTAGAAAAGTATAACTTTCCAAGACTAAACCAGGAAGAGATAGATAATATTAATAGACCCATCACAAGCACGGAAATTGAAACCGTAATCAGAAATCTTCCAAAAAACAAAAGCCCAGGACCAGATGGCTTCACAGCTGAATTCTACCAAAAATTTAGAGAAGAGCTAACACCTATTCTACTCAAACTCTTCCAGAAAATTGCAGAGGAAGGTAAACTTCCAAACTCATTCTATGAGGCTACCATCACCCTAATTCCAAAACCCGGCAAAGATGCCACAAAAAAAGAAAACTACAGGCCAATATCACTGATGAACTTAGATTCAAAAATCCTCAACAGAATTCTAGCAAATAGAATCCAACAACACATCAAAAAGATCATACATCATGATCAAGTAGGCTTTATCCCAGGGATGCAAGGATTCTTCAATATTCGTAAATCGATCAATGTAATACACCACATTAACAAATTGAAGAATAAAAATCACATGATTATCTCAATAAATGCAGAGAAAGCCTTTGACAAAATTCAACATCCATTTATCATAAAAACCCTCCAAAAAGTAGGAAAAGAAGGAACATACCTCAACATAATAAAAGCTATATATGACAAACCCACAGCAAACATTATCCTCAATGGTGAAAAACTGGAAGCATTCCCCCTGAAATCAGGGACAAGACAAGGGTGCCCACTCTCACCACTACTATTCAACATAGTTTTGGAAGTTTTGGCCACAGCAATCAGAGCAGATAAAGAAATCAAAGGAATCCAGATTGGAAAAGAAGAAGTAAAACTCTCTCTGTTTGCAGATGACATGATCCTCTATATTGAAAACCCTAAAGACTCTACGAGAAAATTACTAGAGCTAATCAGTGAATATAGCAAAGTTTCAGGATACAAAATCAACACACAGAAATCCCTGGCATTCCTATACACTAACAGTGAGAAATCAGAAAGAGAAATTAAGGAAACAATTCCATTCACCATCGAAACAAAAAGAATAAAATACTTAGGAGTATTTCTACCTAAAGAATCAAAAGACTTGTATATAGAAAACTATAGAACACTGATGAAAGAAATCAAGGAGGACACAAACAGATGGAGAAATGTACCGTGCTCATGGATTGGAAGAATCAATATAGTGAAAATGAGTATACTACCTAAAGCAATCTATAGATTCAATGCAATTCCTATCAAGCTACCAGAGGTCTTCTTCAAAGAATTAGAACAAATAATTTCTCAATTTGTATGGAAATACAAAAAACCTCGTATAGCCAAAGCAATCTTGAGAAAGAAGAATGGAACTGGCGGAATCAACCTACCTGACTTTAGGCTATACTACAAATCCACAGTCATTAAGACAGTATGGTACTGGCACAAAGACAGAAACATAGATCAATGGAACAGAATAGAAAGCCCAGAGATAAATCCACGCATCTATGGACACCTTATCTTTGACAAAGGAGGCAAGAATATACAATGGAGAAAAGACAACCTCTTTAACAAGTGGTGCTGGGAAAACTGGACAGCCACTTGTAAAAGAATGAAACTAGATCACTTTCTAACACCATACACAAAGATAAACTCAAAATGGATTAAAGATCTAAGCATAAGACCAGAAACTATAAAACTCCTAGAGGATAACATAGGCAAAACACTCTCTGCTATAATCCAAAGCGGGATACTCCATGACCCACCTCCCAGAATATTGGAAATAAAAACACGAATAAACAAATGGGACCTAATTAAAATTAAAAGCTTTTGCACAACAAAGGAAACTATAAGCAAGGTGAAAAGACAGTCTTCAGAATGGGAGAAAATAATAGCCAATGAAGCAACAGAAAAACAATTAATCTCAAAAATATACAAACAACTCCTGCAGCTCCATTCTAGAAAAATAAACAACCCAATTAAAAAGTGGGCCAAAGAACTTAACAGACATTTCTCCAAAGAAGATATAAAAATAGCTAACAAACACATGAAAAGATGCTCAACATCACTCATTATCAGAGAAATGCAAATCAAAACCACAATGAGGTACCACTTTACACCAGTCAGAATGGCTGCCATCCAAAAGTCTGCAAGCAATAAATGCTGGAGAGGATGTGGAGAAAAGGGAACCCTCTTACACTGTTGGTGGGAATGCAAACTAGTACAGCCACTATGGAAAACAGTGTGGAGGTTCCTTAAAAAGCTGCAGATAGACCTGCCATATGACCCAACAATCCCACTGCTGGGCATATACACCGAGGAAACCAGAATTGAGAGAGCCACGTGTACCCCAATGTTCATCGCTGCCTTGTTTACAATAGCCAAGACATGGAAGCAACCTAGATGCCCATCAACTGACGAATGGATAAGAAAGCTGTGGTACATATACACAATGGAATATTACTCAGCATTAAAAAAAAATTCATTTGAAGCAATTCTACTCAGATGGACAAAACTGGAGCCCATTATCCAGAGTGAAGTAAGCCAGAAGCAAAAACAACAATACAGTATATTAATGCATATATATGGAATTTAGAAAGACGGTAACGAGAACCCAACATGCGAGACAGCAAAAGGGACGCAGATGTATAGAATAGACTCGTGGACTTTGTGGATGAGGGTAAGGGTGGGATGATATGGGAGAAGGGCATTGAAGCATGTTAATTGTCATGTGTCTAATCAATCGCCAGCCCAGGATTGATGCTCCGGGTGGTACAGTGAGATTTCCCGGGGGGGAGGGAGGAGGGAGGGGGATTCCGGAGGGGAAGCATATGTAAACCCATGGTGATATCATGACAATGTATGGCAAAAACAATAAAAAAAAATACAAATACCAATATAGATAGATGGCTGACAGGTAATGTGTTCCTCAGGAATCTCCAGAGAAACAACAAATCTGAGATAACATACTCCATATTTGGAGAGTTAGAGAGAGATCAGTCATCTTTGGAAACTCTAACCTGCACTCAGATTTTAATCCCTTCTGAAGGGACACTCCTGCTATTATTCACAGCTTATGACATAGTGCTGATCTAAATTTAATTATAGTTTTAACAAACACTAAACTCAGCTTAACTATGCATGAGACTGATTTGGGTCCCATTTCAGAGAGCTGATAGAGGAAAGCGTGTGTCTTTGTTGATGATAAATATTATCTATTTCAATATCTATTATTCTTTAATACCCAATATCTGGCAAACAATTAAGAGCTTTGAAACAGGTGAAGCAGGAAACTGTAACCCCCTCAATCACAAAGTAATTATGATTGAGTAATCAACAATAAAATATCTGTGATAATGATTGCAGTATCATAAGAATGAGCATATTAACTTTCACTAAACTGTTCTCTTCAGTTCTTGGAAAGAACTGATACATTCATACATACTCAAAATTCACATGGAGAAGCAAAAATTGCATTTTCTAAGTCCACTCACAGTGCAATGCTTTATAAATCTGGGAACTCTCCACAGTCACTTATTTAAAGCCAACTGTGTTTTATATTTCACAATATTATGCTTTGTTTTATTTTCCAAAGTCTAAGTCCTTTGGAGAGAACAAGCTAGAAATTAGCAGGAAGAATATATTTGAAAAAGGGATAAAAAAAAGAAAAATCTTGTCAAAGCATATCCAAGGAGGCTGTTTGGGAATATTTAGTGTAAAAGCCATTTATTGAAACCTATATTTCAATTGCTATTAAGGAGTCTATTAAATTTTCATCTGGAACTATAAAGTTTTTTTTATATAAAAGGGTCATTAATGAGGCAAGGTTTTATCTGGGAAAAAATTTTTTTACTAAAGCTCATTTCCAGACAATTCTCAATTAATTAGTGCTGCACACATTTCTAAAGCAAGGTCAATACTTTTTCATTAATATAGCTTCATTTAACACTAGATTTGGTCATCTAAACAGGTTTCATTAGTGTGCTTTTTTTTAACCACCATTTGTCCAACATGAAAAGATCTCAAAATAGCTCATCAACTGTTATTATTTCATCACCACCTCACCAAATTAAATAGCTGATCATAACAGCAATTACTAATAGTTTATCTCTATTACTGTCTGTAAATAGCTCCAAGCACTAACAGAAGGAAGAATAACCACCTACCATGAAAATTTAGTAAATGGCAATGTGTATCCATTTTTCAGCTGGTAAAGCAATTATGTATTTGTAAGTATTTTTTCTTTTAGCAGGAGGCCAAAATCTGAGATTTGGGCATTTTACTTCATGCTGAATATGATGACATAATAATATAACTGAAGCAAAATGAAGTGATGTATACATTTTTTGTGAATTTGAACAGAATTTAAAAGACTTCAATTCCTAGAAATCTTTAATGAATATGATTCAAAAGGTTCTCTTACAGGAATGTTCTAATTTATATATACTGTAAAATATCTGGGCAAAAGCAGTAAATTAGAAACTTTAAATTGTTATTTTCTTATCTCATAATTTAAAGGAAAATGTTATTTTTCAGCTTTGTTGAGGAATAATTGACAAAACTGTACACATTTAAAGTACAGCCTGATGATTTGACGTATGTATGCATTATGAAATGATTACCACAATCAAGTTAATTAACATATATAACACCTCACATATTAGGTTGGTGCAAATATAACTGTAGTTTCAGACCATGAATTTTAAATCATTATAACTAGGCTCAAACATATCTTTATCAATCAAAATAGGAACCATTAAAATCAACACATTTTTGCCAACGTGAAATAAGTTTATTCTTGTAGCATAAAAATCTATGTTTCAGGATTCATCAAACTCTTAGAAAGTATGTTTGCCTCCTGCTGGTTGTGAAAGCCTTTTCACTGCCAATAGTTGTCAAGATGCTTGAAGAAGAGGAAGCTGGCTGGCGAGAGATCAGGTGAAAGCAGCAGATGAGGCAAAACTTTGTAGCCCATTCTGTTCAACTTCTGAAGTATTGGTTGAGACATGCATTCAGGTGTTGTGGAGACTTGGGCTCTGTCTGTAGACCAATGCTGGCTGCAAGTGTTACAGTTTTCGGTTCCTCTCATCCATTTCCTGAGCATACTTCTCAGATGTTATGGTTTCACTAGGATTCAGAAAGCCATGGGCTTCTCAAGTGGCACTAGTGTTTTCCTGCCTGACAGTTCAGGAGACTTAAGAGACCCAGGTTCAATCCTTGGGTCAGGAAGATCCCCTGGAGGAAGGCCTGGCAAACCACCTCAGTATTCTTGCCTGGAGAATCCAATGGACAGAGGAGTCTGGTATGCTACAGTCCACAGGGTTGCAAAGAGTCAGACATGACTGAAGCAACTAGCACACACACAGAAAGCTATAGTGGACGAGACTGGCAGCATGTCACCAAACCATGACCCCTTCTTGGTACACTTTGGGAAGTACTTTGGAGCCTCTTCTCAGTACAACCACAGAGCTCGGCATCGCTGGTTGTCGCATGAAAATCCCTTTTCATTGCACGTCACAATCTAAATGAGAAATGGTTCATTGTTGTTGCATAGAAAAAGAGAATACACTTCAAAATGAAGATATTTTTGATTTGTGGTCAGCTATTGAGGCACTCACTTATCGAACTTTTTCACTTTTCCCATTTGCTTCAAGTGCCAAATGACCTTAGAATGTTCGATGCTGAGTTCTTGGACAACTTCTCATGTAGTTTTAAGAGAATAAGCTTTAGTGATGCTCTCAGTTGGTCATTGTCAACATCTGAGGGCCAGCCACTGCTCTCATCTTCAAGGCTCTTATCGTCTTTGTAAAAACTTCTTAAACCAACACTGCACGGTACATTTGTAAGCAGTTCCTGGGCCAAATGTATTATTGACGTTGCAAGTTGTCTCTGCCACTTTCTGACCCATTTTGAACTTGAATAAAAAAAATCAATCAAATTTGCTTTTTGTCTAACATCATTTCCCTAGTCTATAAAATAAACACAAAATAAGCAGTAAGTAATGTTATCAGCGAAAAAAAATAAATAAGCCAAGAACTAAGCCACATTAAAATGATGTAAAACATAACTACATTTATGTAAGAATGTATTCCAATATCAAACAGGAAAGTTCAACAATGCAAAATCGCAATTATTTTGCACCAAACTTAACAGTTAACTTTTGTGCGTGTGTATGTGTGTGATGAGAACCCCTAAGGTTTAGTCTCAGCACATTTCAAATATTTAATACGGTATTAACCATTCTGCAGATCAGGTCCACAGAAATTGCTCGCCCAAAAACAAATTTAGTAAAGTTGTGGAATACAAAATCAACATACAAAAGTCTGCTGTGTTTGTGTTTGACTGATGATAAATTTTCTCAAAAGAAAAATTAAGAAAGAAATCTCCTTTATAATAGCATAAAAAACAGTAACATATTTAGGACTTCCAGATGTTCAAGCTGGTTTTAGAAAAGGCAGAGGAACCAGAGATCAAATTGCCAACATCTGCTGGATCATCGAAAAAGCAAGAGAGTTCCAGAAAAACATCTGTTTCTGCTTTATTGACTATGCCAAAGACTTTGACTGTGTGGATCACAATACATTGTGGAAAATTCTTGAAAAGATGGGCATACTAGACCACCTGACCTGCCTCTTGAGAAACCTGTATGCAGGTTAAGAAGCAACAGTTAGAACTGGACATGGAACAACAGACTGGATCCAAACAGGAAAATGAGTACCTTAAGGCTGTATATTGTCACCCTGATTATTTAACTTATATGCAGAGTACATCATGAGAAACACTGGGCTGGAAGAAGCACAAGATGGAATCAAGATTGCTGCGAGAAATATCAAGAACCTCAGATATGCAGATGACACCACCCTTATGGCAGAAAGTAAAGAGGAACTTAAAAGCCTCTTGATGAAAGTAAGAGGAGAGTGAAAAATTTGGCTGAAAGCTTAACATTCAGAAAACTAAGATCATGGCATCTGGTCCCATCCTTTCATGGCATATAGATGGGGAAACAGTGGAAGCAGTGGCTGACTTTATTGTTTTGGGCTCCAAAATCACTGCAGATGGTGATTGTAGCCATGAAATTAAAAGACACTTACTCCTTGGAAGGAAAGTTATGACTAACCTAGATAGCATATTGAAAAGCAGAGACATTACTTTGCCAACAAAGGTCTGTCTAGTCAAGGTGTGGTTTTTCCTGTAGTCATGTATGGATGTGAGAGTTGGCCTGTGAAAAAAGCTGAGCACCGAAGACTTAATATGTTTGAACTGTGGTGTTGGAGAAAACTCCTGAGAGTCCCTTGGACAGCAAGGAGATCCAACCAGTCCATTTTAAAGGATATCAGTCCTGGGTGTTCATTGGAAGAACTGATGTTGAAGCTGAAACTCCAATACTTTGGCCACCTCATGCGAAGAGCTGACTCACTAGAAAAGACCCTGATGTTGGGAAGGATTGGGGACAGGAGGAGAAGGGGACAACAGAGGATGAGATGGTTGGATGGCATCACCGACTCAATGGACATGGGTTTGGGTAGACTCCAGGAGTTGGTGATGGACAGGGAGGCCTGGTGTGCTGTGATTCATGGGGCTGCAAAGAGTCCAACATGACTGAGCGACTGACCTTAACTGAACAATTAATTTTCTCAAAGAAAAATTAAGAAGGAAATCTCCTTTATAATAGCATAAAAAACAGTAACATGTTTAGGAATAAATTTAACCAAGGAGGTAAAAGACAAGTATACTGAAAACTATAATATGTTGATGAAACTAATTTGAGAAAACACAGAGAAAGGGAAGGTATCCTATACTCTTGGATTAGAAAAATTAATACTGTTAAAAGTTTCATAATACCCAACGCAATCTACAGATTCAATTAATTCCCTATGAAAATTCCAAAATACTTTCCCCCAGAACGTTAAAAAAAATTAAATTTGTATGGAAGATGCTAGTATGTTGTGATATAGTGCAGCTGCCCAATTCATTCTTACTAATTACTGAAATCTCAGAAAAGGCCCAACCTCATGTGAAGAAACCAGTAATGATATAAGCAATCTAGATTCTATTTACCTAGTCAAGGTAAAAAACAAAGACAATTTTACAGTGGTATCAAGTTAGTGAAAATGTGTGCACAGAGTTTATTGCTATAGTTTAAGATCAGAAGCGGAAAAGGCAACGGCACCCGACCCCAGTACTCTTGCCTGGAAAATCCCATGGATGGAGGAGCTTGGTAGGCTGCAGTCCGTGGGGTCGCTAAGAGTCGGACACGACTGAGCAACTTCACTTTCATGCATTGGAGAAGGAAACGGCAACCCACTCCAGTGTTCTTGCCTGGAGAATCCCAGGGACGGGGGAGCCTGGTGGGCTGCCATCTATGAGGTTGCACAGAGTCCGACACGACTGAAGCGACTTCAGCAGCAGCAGCAGCAGCAGCAGGGTCAGAAGTTCTTAGTTTGGAATACCAGAAGCATAGAAGTCACTGCGTTGGTTGATATCCTAAAGGACTGATGGAAAATCTTCAATCATGAAATCTAATTTTCCTGAAACAGTGAGTATATAGTTCGTGGAGGCATCTCACACAGAGACTAAGAACAGACGCCTAGATTTGGTGGAACGTTTCAAAGTTAGGACAGGTGAAGCCAGGCCAACTGAACATTTTCCAGATTCTATACGTTTAGCCTTGGAAAGTCAGTTTGGAGATGGAGTTTTCTACTAATTCAGGAGTT
Organism: Antilocapra americana; assembly: GCA_007570785.1. Classification (NCBI taxonomy): domain Eukaryota; kingdom Metazoa; phylum Chordata; class Mammalia; order Artiodactyla; family Antilocapridae; genus Antilocapra; species Antilocapra americana. Next base: position 18,820,459 of record ML662436.1, on the reverse strand, counting down.
AACTACGTACAACACAAAAAGTAACGGCAACGCTGCCATGTCGGCTAACAGTGTCAAAGCTATTAGTCTAACGCAACATGGCCAAACAAACAAACAAAAACACACAACAAAATAAAACAAGAATAAATATAACACGCAAACATACATGTTTTTTTCTCCCTACCTTGGTGGTCACCTAGGGTGGGTTGAGTGCGGGAAATCCCAGGAATGCAAATAGCACAGTTGGAATCTGCAGCTGGCAGGTGCGTCCCAGGAGTCACTGTGGCTCCAGCTAGAATGCGCAGGGAAGCCCAGGGTGCCTGGAGTGGCAGGGAGGGTGTCTGAATCCGACTCTAAGCTCCACCGCCCCGACCACACTTCCGGGAGGAAGCGTGATCTCGATCTGGGACCCTCACTGCCGGAATTCCGGCAAGAGAAAGTCGGGGCTGCCCCGGCTGTGTGCCGCGGTGGTCTCCTAAGTTCTCTGTTAGGTGTGTCGCTCACGTCATCTATCAAGCGGACCCAAAACTCCTCAATGCTGCATCTTTCCCTCCAGCATCCCTGCTCAGAATCATAGAGAAGTAGCGCCTTGCTTCAGAGGCCCTTGGCCAAGTGTGGGAATGGACTCGGCCTAAATGCTGTGCTTGGCTCCATGTCTGGACCCTTAAGACATGTGAACCTTTATGATTTCAGCTTCAAGATAAATTTCCGACCACCTTTTATTCCGAATGTAAGAAGTACTGTGTCAGTTAATTTAAAGAGTTTATGGAATTAGTGATTGACTACTCTGAGTAATTCACCGGAATAATAGTTTTGTATGGTTTTTAAGGCACTTCCCTGGTGGCTGAGCAGTCAAGAGTCCTCCTGCTTAAGCAGGAAATCGGGTTTGTTCCTTGTGTCGGTTATGATCCCCTGGAGAAGGAAATGGCAATCTACTCTAGTATTCCTGCCTGGGAAATCGCATGGACAGAAGAGCCTGGAGGGCTACAGTCCATGAGGTTACAAAAGACTCAGACAGGACTTAGGGACTCAACAAGACACAATCTAACAATATAAAATTGGGAGGGGCGTGTCAATGGTCTTACTTGTCTGGAAAAGTTTTTAATAATTACTCCTTAGGCATAAATTAGGTTTGTGTGTGGTAAGCAAAAGAAGTCATAATAGTTTAAAGAGATATAACCTAAATTTAGATGCTATTTAATGTGGCAAGTGTTTATTCCATTGATTTCTTCCTAGGGGAAGAAAAAAATTCCCTGAGTAGGGATGGAGAATAGCTAAGAAAAATAAATGTATTAGTACAAGAAGAACAATATTTGTTGCTAATGTGGCTGTGTCTTCAGCCCTTGTGAACAGATCTGCAATTATTTTTTGAAGATATGTTTTGCTATTTCTTGCTCAATTTTAATGTGACTGAATGTTGGCATGAATAATGTGAGACTCTTTGATTTATAAGAAGTGTCCAGTAGAAAGTCAATGATATTCTGAAGTATTTAGAAAAATAGAGATTAGATTTTTATCCAGAGAAACCAAGTAGTAGATATTAAAAATAACAGTCACAGGATATAAAGCTGTAGCTAAAATGTGTGATAATCTCTTGGCATACATTTTGGGAAGAATAAAAAGAATATTACAATATTTAAAGGACCTCTCTTCAACAAATTTAAGGAATGAAAATTAAGTTACTAGCAATCTAATACTGTGAAAGCAGCAAATTGGAAAGATACAGACTAAAAGGTTAACATGCTAGAAGAAAGAAAATGCTAATCTATGGCTTTTGGCATACAGATGGGCTTGCTGCAAAGATCTAGGGTGGAAGCTGTGTAATTTGTACTATCAGCCACTTCATACAAAGGTCTTGTTATAGCAGTCTTCTGACAATATTCTGATACTAAAACATTCTTTAAGTAGCCACAGTTTGAAGTGTGTAGTTGGTACATTTTTTAAATCATTTTTAAAGATTTGTGTCTATAATTTGAATACATGGATCTTAGGAGCCTGCTTTAGAAATTTTACTGCTGACCTGTTTGCTCACAGTAACTTAGGAGATTCTTTCCACGGAGATCCAATGATCTGAATTCTATGATTCCAGAAGTCCAAGCCTTCAGTTTTAGGTCATCAAACGTCTTTTGAAAGAATGCTGAAAACGGACTATTTATACCTTTATAACATCAAGACTGAGTATATAAATGCTTCATGATTCCCTTGGCCACGGGCATTTGCAACCCAGCAAGTTCTCAATCAGAAATGATATTCCTAAATGCATAGGCTGCCAAGTCACTAAATGATATAGCAAAAAGTGATAGAATTATTTCCTCGATTTTAATGCTGATTTTCCCTATAATATGAAAAGTTGTAATTTGTGTGTGTGTGTGTAACTTGTCTAAATAGCAAAGATTGGGTAGCTTTATGCCCTTAATGGGCTTCCCAGATGACTCAGTGGGGAAGAATCTGCCTGCTAATACAGGAGACACAAGAGACTTGGGTTTGATACCTAGGTGTGGAAGATCCCCTGGAGGAGAAAATGGCAACCCATTCCAGTATTCTTGCCTGGAAAGTACCACAGACAGAGGAACTAGACAGGCTAAGTTCATGGGGTTGCAGAGTTGGACACAACTTAGTAACTGAGCACACACACATTCCCTTAATACTTAGGGCTTTAATTATTTAAGAAAATGAAGATTGCTTATTTATGAAGGAACTAATCTCTTTACAACCGTGTTTTTTTTTTCTATGCTTATTTTTAAAAGTTTTATAATAAAGGTCATTTTTTAAAGGTCATTTACATTAAATAGATGTCCAAGTATTTTTTTAAGGCACCCACAATTTATGTTAATGAAATATTCAAATATCTTTTGAAGACTTGTTGATTTCTGCTCCCCAAATTGGATATTAATTATTTCAATTCAATTCAATTAAAATTAGAAGATGCCTCTTGCACCTAATACTATCTTTGATATATTTCAGAAGACCTCTGGAAATTTACAAAGATATATTCTTTAGCCTTAAAAAAGAAATGTGCTATAAATAATCAGGTTTATTTGATGTTTCTGATGATGGGTTGCCTGGAGGAGTTGAGAACTCAGAAAAAATACTCAGCTTTTTCTCAGTTAAATTTATAGATGTGATTGGTAATTGAAACATTCAGAAATTATATGGTTTTGTGAAATTTTTGGTGATTTGCCAATTCTCTTATTTTTCATAATATGTACTAAACTCATAAAAAGTGTTGAAATAGTGTTTCGATGAGCTCATCTAAATTTATCAAATTCCTGGTGGTGTTTGTTCTGATGATTTTAGGCAATAATGTATAATCTTATCAGTCAGGCACATTGTAGGGGAGGAAAAGTTTCTGTCAGCCCTCTTTGGGTCCCTTGCTGGCCTGAAAAGTAAACTGACAAGGACACACTAACAGGAAACAGCATGCATATTTTATCAAAATTGCTCATATGCATAGGAGATTTCACAAGAAACTGAAGACCCAAAGAAGTGACCAGAGCAGGAAGCTTTTATACTTTTTGTCAAGCAATCTATACATTTGTAAAGAATTTGGAAATACAAAAGGGTTTGTACTAAGGGTAGTAAATGGTAAAGAAGTAACTAGGAAAATAAAGGTTAGATTAACAAGGTTTGTTTATATAGATATTTTTTCCCCTGTTTCTGTGAGAAGAATGTCTTCATTCCTCCTGGTACAGACAAGAGTATCTTTCACACAGGAAATTCATCTCCTACTTTCAGGAAAGAATGTGGTGTTAGGTTATCAGAGGGACCTTCCTGCTTCTTTGTTTTTCTTTATTTCTTTCAGCTTAAGATATTGTGCCATATTTTGGGGATAGAATGTCCTAAATCCAATCAATATGTTAGCAAGTGTTAACTAAGCAGCAATTTATAATTTGAAACTAGCATCTTCTAGCAGTTCACAACTCATCCAATTTACCAAAAGAGTTTAATACAACAGATGTCTTAATCTTATCACTTGATATATTTTTGAACTTATTTTTAAGTGTATGATTTCTGTGTTAACATTATAGTATATATTTTTACTTCATGATTATTATATGTCTCATTCCAATGTTATATCTAAAAATTATGTTTTTCCATTTTAAAAACCAGACGTAGCATTCACTTTCCATTTCGGAAATAGGATTAGTATTTATATTATTGTGTATTTTGTGTAAAACTTGTTTTTTTAGATTGATCTTACTCTATTTTTAGCATGATACAAAAACAACCAAATATTTTTGTTAGTGATCTTGTATCATTCTTATTATGATCTTGAAGGATATCAGAATATGTCCCCCACACACAAATATACTTTTTTGGCATATGAATCATTTTTAGCTAAAGGCCATTGACAGCTGGCTGACAGTGGAAAAGCTCTAAAAACAGGGCACAGGTTTCCTTCTACAAGGGAAATTCTTATTTGTAAATGATGTCTCCAGATATCTTATCAGGAATAAGAGAACTCTTACCAGTGGAGAAGGCATTGACTTACATCTGCATTACAAGACTAACTAACCAACACAATGAAACAAGCTTTGTTTAGCATACTTTTCCTAGTTATCTCACCATACCTTTCCTTCCCTTGCCTAGAAGTCCAAAACTACTTTTCCTTTTCTTTTGCTTAAAATTCTACATAAACCCAAGTTCTAACCACCTGTTTGAGTTACTCATCTCTAGGTACTCCCATATGTAAGCATGATGCACATGCTAATAAACTTAGATTTGCTTTTCTATTGTCTTTAATCTGTTGAATAGACAGGGCTCCACCAGAAATCTAGGAGGGTAGTAGGAAAAATAACTTTTTTTCTCCCCTATAATCTATTCTTAGAACTTTGAAATTTGGAAATTATTAATAAATTAACACAGTTATTTTAAATCTCTGTTGTCTACTGGTAGTTTATTCTGATTTCTGCCTGAAAGCTGGCTCATCAGTCATCTGTCAAACACTGTGTATTGAACAAAGGAGACTGTCTCAGAGCCCCATGAAAAAGGACTGTATCAAATGCTTCAAAATATTTATACTTCAAAGAATAACCTTGAGGTCTTAAGCTTCTGATATCATTTTGGTACCAGTTGGCTAAGTCAGAATTCCTGAGATTCCACCTATGTACATGTTCAGGTGTCTTAATGAGACTGTTAGCCAAAGTTAGTAGATTAAGAATGAATTATAAGTACTGTTGATTTAGCATAATATAGAATTTCTATCTTTAACATTGCTGTATGCTATAATTCTTAGTTGCTAAGAGAGTATGTCCTAAGATTTCTCATTACAAGGAAAAAACAAATTCACAACTCTGAGGTGATGGATATTAACTAAAAATAAATAAATAATGATGAAAAGAGGAAATAAAGAATGAATTTTATAAGACTGAATGAACTGACAAGGGAAATAATATTTAAATAACACTGATGTTGTCTAGTATATATAATGAAGTCCTTTCTTCTCGATATATTGATAACTGCTGCTCATGAAAAATAGCAGAATATACCACTCCAAAAAATTCCACTTGGATATATTAATTATTTTAGGCAGGAAACACTTGAAAAACAGCAAATGCAGGTACAGGCTTTCTCTAAACTCCCTTATCTGGTTTGGGTATTCTGTATAGCTGGTTTGCATTCTAAAAACTAATATTCAAATAAGAGCAAATTTTAAAAAAATTAGTTATTTTGAAGTTTTTTGGTAGTACCGTTGCCTTATAATCTCTGTGTAAGATTATCCCAATAAGTAGAGTATGTCACCCATCATAGATTACAGTGACTGGGATTGTAACTGGCAATGAAAACTAGGATGAGAAATCACTTCCTTAGACTAATGAAAACATAATCAGAGTATTAGAAAAACAATTGAAATAAGAAGCACAGAGTACTTGACAACAAAACAAAACAGAAATTCTCAGTACCAAGGGTCTCCTGAAAAAACTTGAATTTTAGCCAAATATATCTCTTGAAAATATACTACTATTGACTAGTGTGTAGTATATTGTCAATATAGCTGGTACTGCCACATTTCTACCTCTTCAGTTTTCACTAGAGCTCTCATGAAATAAATACATTCATAAATGTTATCATATTAAACCAACAACAAAAAAATAACATTCTAAAGAATAGGGAAGACAGGGAAATCTTTGTTAAACATGTTAAAGAGGTTATGTATTAGATCTGAGTGTGTGTTTATCTATGTAATGTTAAACTTTACCTACGCATCCTATGTTTGAGGAAGGCATCCTATAGTTTTGTTAGGTTGTTTCCCAGAATCTCCCCTTTGTCTTTCAAGGAAAGTGCTAACAACAAAGGACCACCCTGCCCTAATATATTCTAAGATAAAATCTTTCTTCGCTATTCTTTATGAATCTCAGAATAATTACCAATGATTCCCTTCTTTGCTTTCCTCTAAAGGATCCAAGGCCCTCTTCCTTTTCTCTGAGATATTCTTCATTAATGAATGTTCTCAACATTGCAATAAATTATTATTGAAAAAATAATCACTGGAACTGTATGGTATTACATATGCACGGAGAAGGCAATGGCAAGCCACTCCAGTACTCTTGCCTGGAGAATCCCAGGGATGGGAGAGCCTGGTGGGCTGCCGTTTATGGGGTCGCACAGAGTTGAATATGACTGAAGCGACTTAGCAGCAGCAGCAATATATATACAAGCATATCTATATATACATGTGGATAAATATATTTGTATTTATAAATAATTATACCATACTAGACCATAAAATTATAAATTTGGCACACTTAATGTTTGATATTTACACTGTCTGCTTTTGGCCTCTGTGCTGCCACTTCATCATTCATAAATGCCATGTAAAGCAGAATGGAGAGACACATTAAGAAAAGAATGAAGGTTCTATTTAATTCAGATTTTGTGCTCATTTTATTTATATATATGAAGCAGCTGTAAAAAGTACGAGCTTTTGCATTTGAAGCTTTACATTTTAGTTCTTCAACTCTTTATTATCACTTCGAGCAGATCACTAAATCTTACTCTACTCATCTGTAAAATGGGAATAAAGTATATCATACACAAATAGATTTTAAATTATGTAAAATATGTATAAATTCCTAGTATAAAGTAGGTGTTAGTAGTCTTCCTTTCTCACAATGCTGTTTTGTTCTGTCACTTTATTAAGACATGTATCTGGGAGGTTAATTTATATCAGTATTAATATATAAATAAATGTTGAAGCCTAATGTTTTCACTGCTGTATTTGATTTTAGACATTATCAGAGCTAAAATCCAGGGAAAACACAGAAAAGGGTGATCTGATGCAGATAATTTTCAGTGGAGATTTTAAAGATGCTCCTGAATGTGAACCATCAGGGAGGCATCTTCTCTTGTCTCTGCGTCAGACCAATCTAGGAAGAATCTAGAACAATCTAGAAAGAACAGTATGCAGATACAGTTATCCATCAGTTCAGTTCTGTTCAGTTTAGTCACTCAGTCGTGTCCAACTCTTTGTGACCCCATGAATGGAAGTACGTCAGGCTTCCCTTGTCCATCATCAACTCCCAGCACCTGCTCAAACTCATGTCCATCAAGTCAGTGATGTCATCAAGCCATCTCATCCTCTGTCGCCCCCTTCTCCTCCTGCCTTCAATCTTTCCCAGCATCTGGGTCTTTTCCAATGAGTCAATTCTTCGTATCAGGTGGCCAAAGTATTGGAGTTTCTGCTTCAGCATTAGCCCTGCTAATGAATATTCAGGACTGATTTCCTTTAGGCTTTACTGGTTTGATATCCTTGCAGTCCAAGGGACTCTCAAGAGTCTCTTCCAACACTGCAGTCCAAAAGCATCAATTATTCGGTGTTCAACTTTCTTTATTGTGTAACTCTCACATCCATACATGACTAGACTACCAGAAAAACCATAGCTTTGATTATACAGACCTTGGTTGGCAAAGTAATGTCTCTGCTTTTTAATATGCTATCTAGGTGGGTCATAGCTTTTCTTCCAAGGAGCAAGCATCTTTTAATTTCATGGCTTCAGTCACCATCTGCCATGATTTTGGAGGTACTACATATTTCTATTTTTATTCTAACAAGAGTTCATTTGGTTTTGGACTTGGCATAACAAATATATGACTTGTGTTTGTTTAGAATGATAATATATTGACATCATTTATAGGTGATCACATACATGGGAAAATAGCAGCCAGGCCTTAGGACTTTAGAAGTCATACCTAAAAGTCCAGTTCTTACCTTTAGATTATCTATTTAATTTCCTAGTGAAAGTGTCTCAGTTGTGTCTGACTCTTTGCAACCCCATGGACTATACAGTTCATGGAATTCTCCAGGCCAGAATACTGGAGTAGGTAGCCTTTCCATTCTCCAGGGTATCTTTGCAACCCAGGGATCAAATCCAGGTCTCCCACACTGCAGGTGGATTCTTTACCAGCTGAGCCACAAGGGAAGCACATTTGATTTCCTAGGATTTTTGTTAAAGAGCATAGGCTTTTGATAATTACTGTCATAATTGTGTGGCTTTTTTTTTAAAATGTATATCTGATGTGCTTTGTTTTCATAATAAATCAACAGGCATTTAAAATGAACATATCTGATGCTATGTAAAGTACTCTGGGATTGCTTGAGAAATAATGTTTAAATCTCTGTGGGGGAATTGAAAATGTTGAGGAACTGAGATGTAAAGGAGCAAATGAAAACTCTGGAACATTTAGTGCTATATTGTGTTAGTTGCTCAGTTGTGTCCGACCCTTTGTGACTCCAGGGACTGCAGCCCACCAGGCTTCCTCTGCCCATGCAGTTCTCCAGGCAAGAATACTGGAGTGGGTTTCCATTCTATTCTCTAGAGGAATCTTCCCTGACATAAGATCAAACCCAGGTCTTCTTGCATTGCAGACTGATTCTTCACTCTCTGAGCCACTAGAGAAGCCTTTGGTGCTCTATTAACATGACCATACTAAATGTATTTCAAAAGTTCAAAGAGGAAAACAAAAAGCAGTGTGAATTAATGTAGCTGCATTATTGGCTTTCCAGGCTAGAATGTTTGTCACTATGTTTAATTCACAATAGGCAATTAACTGTCTGTTTTCATGAGTGAATGAGTGTATGGATGAATGACTGAATGGTTGCACACATACACACACACAGTAAAGTATTCATGATGACGCATTAATCTGACTTTCACAAATATGTCAGTTAAGTAATGCAAAGAAAGCAGAAAATAATTATATGTAGAAGGGGAATGCTAAGCAAAACCACAGAAATCACAATTACAATGGACTGTAATGGAGTTTAAGTAAAAAGCATGCATGACAATGTTGTTGATAAATATAATGAATAGTTAAAGCATCATTTTAAAATTGTGCATATATATAATATTAAAAAATCAATATTTCCATAAAATCATTATAAAAGCTACTGATATTCTTCCATCTACCTTCCCCACTCAAAACATTTTTTTTTATTTCCCATTGGTAAGCACTTTCAAATTGTGACATAATTTATAGGTAATCAACTTCTGTTTATAAATAAAAGCTAATACTGCTATTTTTAATATTTTAGAATTCAGTTCAGTTCAGTTACTCTGCTGTGTCTGATTCTTTGTGACTTCACGAACCCAGCACACCAGGCCTCCCTGTCCATCACCAGCTCCCAGAGTTTACCCAAACTCATGTCCATTGAGTTATTGATGCCATCTAACCATCTCATCCTCTGTTGTCCCCTTCTCCTCCTGCCTTCAATATTTCCCAACATCAGGGTCTTTTCACACTTGATCTTAGCCAAAAGGCCAAGAAGCCATCATCAGGGTCTTTTCAAATGAGTCAGCTCTTCTCATCAGGTAGCCAAAATGTTGGAGTTTCAGCTTCAACATCAGTCCTTCCAATGAACACCCAGGACTGATTTCCTTTAGGATGGACTGGTTGGATCTCCTTGCATTCCAAGGGACTCTCAAGAGTCTTCTCCAACACCACAGTTTAAAAGCATCAATTCTTCAGCGCTCAGCTTTCTTTATAGTCCAACTCTCACATTCTTACATGACTTCTTTTAGAATTAGATACTTTAAATACCTAGCAATCAAATGATTTTTAAAATAAGGAATGCTTTGATTACTTAAAGTCCTACCTCCTTTTCTCTTTTTCTTTCTCTCACACACACTCACTTGCATACTCATATTCATGTCTTTCTTCCAATTACCCAGTATAATCATATTTTAAATTTTAGATAGTTCTTATGACAATAATATGAAAATTCTTATTCAGAATTTAGTCATGCAGAATACATATCCTTTGTCATACAAATATTTGTTTTCTCTGAAGTTGATAATTGCCTTATATTCCTTTTTATTTAATTTCTATAAATCTGCTAACAACTTAATCCAAATTTTTACTAGGAGTGAAAATCTTCCCTTCTGAATATATCTAACAGACCAAGTAGATTGATATTGTTCTACTCTTCTTAAAGACGTCAAGCTCTTTCTTTTGCTTTAAAAAGGCAACTTCAGACCTGGTGAACCATCACTTTCCTGTGGTCTATTTCCATTTTGTCATGAGGATTCTCATGTTTTCTCTCTTTTTCCTAAATTTTTATATGTAGACTTCTTGGCTTTACTAAGTTGTTTTAATAGAAAAGTAATATTTCAGTGGTTTCTTGAAGAACATCACATAGAAAAAATAATATTTTGTTGTGTAAAAGTGGTTCATTTACCCTCATTAGGTTTTGTATAGAATTCTTGACTGGACTTCATTTTTCTCAGAGTTTCAATCATTTTTATACTTTCTTCTAGGTTTCATTATTGCCATTTCGTGAGTCCATTCCATTCTGTGTTTAGTATTGCTTGTTTCTCAAACCCTTGGATGCTTTTAGCTCAAATTTGTATTGAATTTTATGAAATCTCTAAATAAAGTGACTTTCTGGATTTTTACTCTTCCTTTGTGGTAAGCACACTATCAGTTCTTGAAAATGTGTATTTATGTGTGTTTAATGTACTTTCTGATTGTTTTACTTGAGGGCTAGTTATGCTCAGAGACTGAAATTGCCTTTGCCAATAATTTAACACAGACAGGTTCAATGTGGGATTTTTAATAATTTCACAGTCTAACAGCATATACGATGATATTCTTAATAAGATAATAAAGAAATAACATACTCAAATAAATGATACATTAATTAGGGGGAGTATGGGAAGAGGTTCCAGGCAAACGCAAATGACAGAAAGTCCAAATTAGGCTGAGCAATACTGTCAACAGTATATGAATGGAGAACTTCCAGATGTTCAAGCTGGTTTTAGAAAAGGCAGAAGAGACAGTGATAAAATTGTCAACATCTTTTGGGTCATAGAAAAAGCAACAGAGTTCCAGAAAAACATCTGCTTCTTCTTTATTGACTACGCCAAAGACTTTGACTGTGAAGATCACAACAAACTGTGGAAAATTCTTCAAGAGATGGGACTACCAGACCACTTTACCTGCGTCTTGATAAATCTGTATGCTGGTCAAGATGTAACATATAGAACCTCACATGGAACAACAGACTGGTTCGAAATTGGGAAAGGAGTATGTCAAGGCTGTATTTTGTCACCCTGCTTATTTAACTTATATCATGTGAAGTATGTAAGTGTGTATATGAAGAGTATATCATGTGAAATGCCAGGTTGGATTAAGCACAATCTATAATCAAGGTTGCTGGAGAAGAAGTATCAATAACCTCAGGTACGCAGATAACACCACCCTTACGAAAGAGAGCGAACAGGAACTAAAGAACCTCTTGATAAAAGTGTGAGAGGAGGATGAAAGTGAAAGAGGAGAGTGAAAAATTTGGTTTAAAACTCAATATTAAAAAAAACTAAGATCATGGCATCTGGTTCTATCACTTAAGGTCAAATAGATGGGGAAACAATGGAAACAGTAACAGACTTTATTTTGGGGGGCTCCAAAATCACTGCAGATGGTAACTGCATGTGGGGCCTCTCTATTTTCCTTTTCTCTCCGACTCTCTAACCTGCCCTGTAGCACTCCAGGGTGGGAGTCAGAAAGCTGGGCGAACCCTCGGTCTCGGGCAGAAGGATCCTCCAAAGTTATCTTCCGAGGATGGGAGCCTTGGGAAGATCAGCCCCGAGGAGAGGGTGAGCGGAACCCCCGCCCCACAGCCTCCCTCACCCGGATAGAGACACTGAGACGTGGCGGGGGTTCTGTCAAAGCAGTTCCGTTTTATTGAGATGGAGGGTGAGCTTATATAGACAAACAGCACGGGAAGGCAAACGGCGCAGGGGTTTCTAATGGGGCTTTCCTGGAGCTTGGCCAATCACTGTAAAGGTCATGTATCCAGGTGGTGGCACACCAATGTATACTAGTCATGTCCCGGCATTGTTAAGAGGAAGTTAGCCATGGCCAATCGCATTTTTTTTGTAAATAGCCTCAGTCCCGCCCTCTTGATTTCCGCCAAGCTCCATCTTGTCATGAGCACATGTTAGGTGCCCTATAATTGCAGCCATGAAAGATGCTTGCTCCTTGGAAGAAAAGCTATTGACAACCTAGACAGCCCATTAAAAAACAGAGACATTGCTTTGCCAACAAAGGTCTGCATAGTCAAAGCTATGATTTTTCCAGGAGTCATGTATGCATGTGAGAGTTGGACCATAAAGAAAGCTGAGTGCTGAAGAATTGATGCTTTTGAACTGTAGTGTTGGTGAAGACCCTTGAGAGGCCCTTGGACAGCAAGGAGATCAAACCAGTCAATCCTAAAGGAAATCAGTCCTGAATATTCACTGGAAGGACTAATGCTGAAGCTGAAACTCCAATACTTCGGCCACCTGCTGGGAAGAACTGACTCATTGGAAAAGACCCCGATACTGGGTAAGATTGAAGGTAGGAGGAGAAGGGGATGAGAGGATGAGATGGTTGGATGGCATCACCAACTCAATGAACATGAATTTGAGCAGGCTCTGGGAGTTGATGATGAACAGGGAAGCCTGATGTGCTGCCATCCATGAGATTGCAAAGAGTTGGGCACGACTGAGCAACTGAACTGAATTGATACCTTTTATGTAATTTTGATTTTGCAAGTGCAATATTCAATATTTCTTGTTGCTAGAACATAATGCAAGGAAAAGAAGGCACAGGGTTCAGTGGGCTGGCTAGAGTGCTCCCAGCATTATCACTCCAGGGATCTGTTTGTGCCGCTGCCTATTTGGTGTGCCTCACCCAGGTAGAAACAGATGTGCCTTCTCTTCTGAGACTGTGGCACAGTTTTAACACCACTGCTAACTAAGAGTAGCCTAGCCATGGTAAGAACAAGATCTTTAGAGAGCTAGATAAGTTAAGGGTAACTTTGTCCTGAATGAAGCTCTTTGTTATCCCTCACAAACAGTAATTGTAATGTAAGTGTCCCCTTCTATATCTGCTTTTGTTAATAGGCCCCCAGAGGAGCCCTTCAGCTGCTCAGCTGGTAAGGACTTATCAGTGACAACAGGTAAGATGATAACATCCTGACCTACTTCATTCTTATGTCAAAAGAAGGTTTTGCTTATTTTTGTCTTTGTTATTAACAGGTGTATTAGAAACACTTTAGTTAAAGTCTTAACAAGTGGATTAAAATGATATGAAATCAATATAAAACATAGTCGCTTTCAATGTTGCTAGTTTTTAGAATTCATATTATTCACATGTTGCAATACCTAGACCTAGCCTACAGTTTTGCTATTTTTTTTTAGTCACTTCATCTTTCTCATTTTTAATGTTTAACTTGATTGTTTAATGGTACCTCAATATTTCAGTTCTTCTGTTGAGTTATTTTTTGGAAGACTTATTTATTAATGGTCATTTTTGGAAGATTTATTAATGGTCATTTTTATAGTGTTTTGCTCTAATCCATGATCTTCCTCTGTTTTATGTACTTTAATTACTCCTCCTGTTTTAGATTTTTACCACTCTTCACTTTTTATTTCCCCTATTTTCTTTCTTATATTGATCTTCAACTTATATGTTAGTGGCTTTTCCTGGTGATCCTTGAATATCCATGAATAGTATTATATTTTGCCTTTACTACTATGTAAGTATTTTCTCCGTAGATAAATCTTTTAATCCCATGTCTAGGGATTACAAACCTCATTGCTATCTTTTTGTAAATCATTGTGGTTAACTGATTTAATCCTGTGTTTCTCTGTGGCCCTTGAATTTCATTGTGCCTGAAGACTCCATGCCAAAGTTTAGTTGAAATTCCAATTAAAAATTTCCAGAGAGTAAAACTTCAATTTTAAGTCTGAGTAGATTGGGGAATGTAAGCTTTAGATTACTTGTTTTCAGTTTTAATGCTTGGTTTTAGCCACACATGTATGCACTCTTGTCATCACATTTTCCACTTTACTGTGCTTTTTAGTGACATTTACAAGCATTTTTCTCTTATTGCCATCTTAAACTTTGTATATTAGATTTTAGTTTCTCTGTTCTGCTAAGCTAGCTTTAATTTACTTATTTGCTTTCCATCTTTTTTAGAAGATTTACAATGTCTTTTCCTGTTCTTTGCTCATGAAGCATCTATTAGTTTAGAATACCGTATTTTGGTTTCTGATGGACATCAAAGCAAATTGATGTGTTGGATTAACCACAATTAATTGATACTGAGGAATTACTTAGGATAATTGTATGCTATTGTTAACTGAAGTAAACTTAAGCATTTGTTGTTTATTTAAGTATGTGTAGATTTCCTGTAGTAGGGTGACTAATAGCCACTGTAAGATATTAGATCCTAATCTTTGCAATCAGTAAATGTTACTTTAAAAGCAAAAATATTATTAAATTAAGTATCTTGAAATGAAGAGATTATCCTGGATTATCCAAGTGTTCTGAAATGCAACACAGTGACCATATAAGAGAGAGGCAAGGGGAGACTTGATACAAAGGAGGAGAAGATACACACAGAAAAAAGTTATATTAAATCTGAAGCTGAATGAAACAAATAATGGAATCTCTGTTTGATCCTCAGAGAAGTTCTGGTCCCACAAACATCTTAATTTTGGCACAGTGAAACTAATTATAGACTTCTGGCCTCAAGAATTATGAGACAGTATATTTCTGTTGTTTGACAACAATTTTTTGGTTGTTTGTGACAACAATTACAAAAAACTTATCCTACCTCATGTATCTATACTTTGGGTTTGGTCCTCTTCAAAATTATGGTTCTGTTGATTTAGGGAAAAAAATAGATTTAACTTTAAAATAGTAAAACAAAAAACTATATTTCTGTATGACAAGACCAAATGGAATAATGTTTCTAAATGATTAGGTTTAATGCAATGAAAATCAAAATCCTATCAAGAAGCTACAGAATATTTTTGATTTATTTGAAAATAAACATGGGAAGTCTAAGTCAAAACATCTCGAATAAGATTAGACCATAACTTTACTGTAAGTATAGGGATTATATCTCAGCACAATATCTTCCACATAATATTCTATGAACGCCTTTGATTGAAATAAAAATTAGAAATGTAATAGGTAGAATTCTAAGATGACACCCAAGATTCCCAGCCCCTGATATGCACATTGTGATAGGTACTTACAAAAAAATGTATGTTATTATCAACCAAATTAAACTTAAAAAGGGAATTGGGCTCTTCCAGAAGGGAGAAGTTTGAAGTCAGAGATTATTCTGCTGAGTTTAAAAAAAAACAAAATAGCACTTTGTGTGTGTTGGTTGTAAGGTTTAGACATGAGGGTGCCCTCTTGGACCTGAGAGCCACTTGACCTACAGTAATCCAGAAAATGGGAAATGACTCTCATAACCATGAGGAACTGAATTATTAAGAACAATATATATGAGATATAAAATGGAGTCTTCCCTAGTCTAGCCAAAACCTAGTCAGCCTTGTGAAGCCCTCAGCAGAGCACCCAGTTAAGCCAAACTTAGGTCACACAGAACTGTGAGATAATAAATTAACTGGCTATATTTATGATAATTTGGAACATGCAATAGAAAACTAATATAAGAAAGGACTTGCTCAAATTGGCATTAAACATACTATAAATGTTCAATAATTAAAACAATTTTTTTCCTTGCACAGGATTCAATTGGTAGATCAATGGTTTTGATTAGATAGCCCAGAAATACACACAATTTTATATGTTAGAAATGTATATTATTAGCTACATCAGAAAGAAAATGTATTCAATAAATGACATTGGAACATCTAATTATTTTGATATGTAAATATAGCTGTTTACATAGCAGATTCTAAAGTATATTACAGATTGAGTAATAATTTAAATGAAATAGATTAAAAAGTAGTAGGAAATAAAATTGAGTATTTTCTCTATCTAAGGGAACAATTTCCCATGCATAATAAACAAATGAGAACTCCTAAGAAAACTACATTCAATGGTGATACTACATATGTTTTGAAAGAAAGTAAACTACAATAAAGGCTTCCCAGGTGGCTCAGTGGGCAAATAATCTACCTATAATGCAAGAGACACAGGAGATGCCAGTTTGATCCCTGGGTTGAGAAGATCCCCTGGAGGAGGGCACGGCAACCCACTCCACTCTTCTTGCCTGGAGAATCCCAGGGACAGAGGAGCCAAGGCAGGCTACAGTTCATAGGGTCTCATGGAGTCAGACATGACTGAAGCAACTGAAACACACACAGAGCACACAGACTATAATAAATATATCCATGTGACAAACTGACATGTTTAAATTATTTGAATTCAAAGGTTATGAAGTTAAAGAAAAACTGATGAAAATATATTTAAAGACATATTTTGAAAACAGCATAAATTATGCACACCTCATAAAAACATGTGTAGGGCACCTCACATGTGCTCATGACAAGATGGCGCTTGGCGGAGATCAAGAGGGCGGGACTGAGGCTATTCACAAAAAAAGTACGATTGGCCATGGCTAACTTCCTCTTAGCAATGCTGGGGTGTGACCAGTATACATTGGTGAGCCACCACCTGGATACGTGACCCTTACAGTGATTGGCCAAGCTCCGGGAAAGCCCCGTTTGAAACCCCCGCGCCGTTTGCCTTCCCGCGCTGTTTGTCTATATAAGCTCTCCCTTCAGCTCAGTAAAATGGAACTGCTTTGACAGAACCCCCGCCATGTCTGAGTGTCTCTCTCCAGGCGAGGGAGGCTGTGGGGCCGGCGGTCCACTCACCCCCTCCTCAGGGCCGATCTCCCCGAGTCTCCCATCCTCGGAAGATGACTTCGGAGGGTCCTTCTGTCTGAGACCGAGGGCTCGCCCGGCTTTCTGACTCCCGCCCTGGAGTGCTACAGGGCAGGTTAGAGAGTCGGAGAGAAAAGGAATACCGAGAGGCCCCACAAACATGGACAAACAACACTGTGTACACATGCATCGTAACCTGCCCCTGCTGTAGCACTGTTTAAGCAAACTGTCTGGCTTCTCTGGTGACTTAGATGGTAAATAATCTGCCTACAGTGCAGTAGACCAAGGTTCAATTCCTGTGTGGGAAAGATTCCCTGGAGAAGGGAACAGCTACCCACCCAATATTCTTGCCTTGGAAATCCCATGGACAGAAGAACCTGGCAGGATGCAGTCTATAGGGTTTCAAAGAGTTGGACACAACTGAGAATTTTACACTCTTTTCTTCACCAGCAAGCTGCTACATGGTATCATCACTGATGTATGTATAATGGTGTCCCACTTCAGCAGCATTGAATACTGGGCCAGAGGCTGATACTTAACTCAGTAGTTTGACAATTATTTTATGGTCTGATCCAGAGAAGTTCTAACAGTTAAATCCTTCTTTAAAGTTTGACCTAAGTGCGGCAGAAATTGTCTCTTAAATGAGCTTTGAAGTGAGGGGTCATGGTTTGCCTTTTCATGGCCAGTTTGCCTAAAGAGTAAGATAAAACAGAGGGAAGGAAAAGGAAAGAAGGTAACGAAGAAAGAAAACATAAACAACAAAAGAGAACAGAACAGAAAAGGCAGAGAAGAAGAGAGGATAGTTAGAAGGAAAGAGAAGGGAAGAAAGACAAGAATATAGAGAAAAGATTAAACATGCAGGGCCGCAGTGTCACAAAGCACAGTCCCCATGAGGAGTTACAGAGAATAAGGGAAAGCATCTCAGGCTGTGGAGATGGGACTATAGCGATCACATTCAGAAAATAAAAAAAGGAACATGTGAAGAACATAGAGGAACCATCAGTTCAGTTCAGTCGTTCAGTCGTGTCCGACCCTTTGCGACCCCATGAATCGCAGCATGCCAGGCCTCCCTGTCCATCACCAACTCCCAGAGTCTACCCAAACTCATATCCATTGAGTTGGTGATGCCATCCAGCGATCTCATCCTCTGTCGTCCCCTTCTCCTGCTTCCAATCCTTTCCAGCATCAGGGTATTTTCCAAAGAGTCAACGCTTTGCATGAGATGGCCAAAGTATTAGAGTTTCTTGTAGTCCAAGGGACTCTAAATCATGACAAAACAAAAGGGTGAGAGTGGCCCTACTTATAATGACCTGGTACAGGAAAGTATGAGATCTACTTAATAGTCATTTTTCTGGGCAACAGAATATTAAATGATATTAAAGAGGAGGAATGATACTTACTTCTACTTTGGTGTCCCGATGGGAAGAAGTGACTCATTGGAAAAGACCCTGATGCTGGGAAAGATTGAAGGTGGAAGGAGAAGGGGATAACAGAGAATGAGATAGTTGGATGGCATCACTGACTCGGACATGAGTCTGAGCAAGCTCTGAGAGTTAGTGATAGACAGGGAAGCCTGGTGTGCTGCAGTCCATGGGGTCGCAAAGAATCTGACATGACTGCACAACTGAACTGACTGATTGTCCAGATGTGTCCAAAAGAGTGACTTTCTTTCCCCCTCGTTTTTATCTCTGTTAAATGTTCTGTTATTTTTTGAGGATAAGGTGCTTTCATGGCCATTGGCAATCAATATAAATGTAGTCAAGTTCTATCAAATGCCAGTAGTCAATTAACAAGAAAGTTTCCACAAACTCTATTTGCATACACATTCTACTTTATATACAGACTAAAAATTGTGATTCATTTTTAACATTGCATATATAATTGAAAACCAGTAAAAGGCAAGAATAGGAGTCAGAAATGATCAGTTTGAATGTAAAAATAAATATTTTTACCTATAGAAAGCCATCCTATTTCTTGCTTGAGGGAACTGAATGCACTATAACATAATGTAATCTTTCAAAGCTTAATGGTACAGAGACAACTGTGAATACTGTGCATGAATTCTGACATTGACAATTTGCCCAAAAGTCAGTGGAATATAAATGGGACTGACAAGTGTTTCAATTTGATTGGAGTTCAGGTACTTTAAAAATCAAATTGCTCAAATCATTTTAATGCTTGTACTTGGGCAAGACTTTTAAAGTCTGTTTAAAAAGTCTGAAAACACAATATTTCACTGTGTTATTATATATTTACCAAGATAGAGTCTAATATAAATCCAACCTTATAAAAATCACTTTCTAAAACAGAACAGAAATGTTGACTTAGCAAGGAAAATAACAGCTACGTCTTCTCTTACACCAAGGAAAAGATAACCATAAGTTAAGAAATGCCTCATCCTTCTGCATCAACATCTACAAATTTATCTGTCGACATTGCCATCTTTTTATTCATCTGTTCCTGTCTGTCCCTTCCAGAGAACTGTACCCTCTCCCTCTACTTGATGTATATAATACCTTGCATTATATCATGTTCTTTCTCTCTCTCTAATGGCTCCTTCACATGAAAATTAAACTTTTTTTATTACAGTACTCCTTCCAGTGCCTCCCCCTCAAAAATAATTTGTTGCTTTCCTCACTCCATATTTTTCTAAATTTTGTCTATTCTGTGTATGCTCAGTCATGTCCAATTCTTTGCATCCCTTTGGACTGTAGCCTGCCAACATTCTCTGTCCATGGGATTTTTCAGGCAAGAATACTGGAGTGGGTTACCATTTTCTCCTCTAGGGAATCTTTGCAACCCAGGGATCAAACCTGCATCTCCTGTGTCTCCTGCATTGCAAACAGATTCTTTACCCACTGAGCTATCAGGGAATCCCCTATTCTATTCTATTATAGAATCCATGTTTTTTTTTTCCCACATCCCACTTCTAACATCACAGGAAGTGTCAGAGTTTTCCTTATTTGCAAATATGCTTTTAGAATATAGAAATGTCTAATGATTCTACTAGAGGCTATGACAAGAATATGAAGTACCTAGAAAATAAAAAATATATGTATTTAAAATTATTAATAGTTATATGGGCTTCCCAGGTGGCCCAGTGGTAAAGAATCTGCCTGCTAAGTGGGAGACATGGGTTCGGTCCCTGAGTCAGGAAGATCCCCTGGAGAAGGTAATGGCAACCCACTCCAGTATTCTTGCCTGAGAAATCCCATGGAGAGAGGAGCCTGACAGTCTACAGTCCACAGAGTTACAAAGAGTTGGATACAACCTAGTGACTAAACAACATATTAATAATCTTGATATTAATGTAACAGAATATAAATTTTAAATTCTCCCAAGGAGAAAAATGTTGAGTGTGTTTGTGTATAGCAATAAAATAATTGTACCTGTCACATTATAATATATTTTTAGTGAGGGATTTTCAGTTTGGATAAATATAAAATATATATTTTCATAAGGGAAAGCTAAAAGTTAGGAAGATGTCAATTCTCCATAATGAAATTTACAGCTTTAATACACACAAGACCCTTATTCCAACAAATCTGTTTTTGAACCTGTCAATTTTTTTTCAAAAGTTTCTCTTTAAGAAGCAAATAACTGAGGGTATAAAACAAAGTTCAGGAATGTAATTAGAGGGGAAAAAAACCAACCACATATTTTTCGTTTTAAATTATATTTTAGAATTAAAAGAATATAAGCATTTTGATAATCAGGCAAGAATCAGTTGATTAACAGATCAAAATGAAAGGTTGCTGCTATGAGCTCTGAATGATGCCAGGATTCTTGTCCTCTGAAGGAGAGGAATTCTATCTGGAGCCAGTGATGTGGCTTGATCACTCAGAGATTTTGTGTAATAAAATTTTATTAAAAGTGTAAAAGAGATAGAAAAAGCTTCTACATAGACATCAGAAGGGGAGAAAGAGTGCCCCCTTTGCTAATTTTTAGCAAGGAGTTATATACCTATTAGCAAGCTGCTAATTAGAGACAGGAAATGTCTGAAAACTGACAGAGTAGCACCAGTCTCCATAGACACAACATGCGTTTTGAGATAGCACTGGCATAAGGTGAGTCATCCTGGGTCATAAAACAATTGACATGAATCTTGAAGAAAGGCAGATTTCCAAGCAAATACATAGTTCATTAAGAAACAACATAGCTGAAGAAAAACATTTCCATAAGGAGAACACATTGGTTAGCTCAAGGTTTGAGAAAAGTTAAATTCAGGTGGAACCAGGTGTTATCCTGGCAACACAGAATTTTAAAAGAAACCTTTTAATTTTGTATAGAGAAGGGAAAAACAAAACAATACAAAACTTCTTACACGTGCAGTTTGTTTCCTCCTACCACTTAAGAGAGATGAAAAAAAAAAAAAAAGTCTGACACTTTCAGTTTCCTCTGTTTGGGGACCCCTACCCTTCCTGCCTGTTACCCTCTTGAAAATTGCTAACCAAAAATGTTTTGAGGGAAAGAAATAAGGCTTTATTAAATAAATATACATCCTAAAAAGTGATGAATCATTTAATTACTAAAGATTCAATTACATTTATTGAGTACAAGGGACTAATACTCAAATAAGTATACCCACTGGAGAGAAGGCTGAGTGCTGAAGAACTGATGCTTTCAAACTGTGATGCTAGAGATGATTCTTGAGGGTCCTTTGGACAGCAAGCAGAGCAAACCAATCCTAAAGGAAATCAACCAAGAATATTCATTGGAAGGATTGATGCTGAAGCTCCAATATTTTGAGCACATGATGTGAAGAGCCAGCTCATTGAAAAAGATTTTAATGCTGGGAAAGATTAAGGGTAAAATGGCAACATAGGATGAAATGGTTGGTTGGCCTCACTGACTCAATGGACATGAATTTGAGCAAACTCCAGGAGATAGTGAAGGACAGGGAAGCCCCGTGTACCACAGTCCATGGGGTAGCAGAGTCAGACACAACTTAGCAACTGGAAAACAATGGCAGGAAAGATCTCAGCAACTTCTAAACTTCTATTTTGATGGCCATGCTGCTGCTGCTGCTAAGTCACTTCAGTCATGTCCAACTCTGTGTGACCCCATAGACAGCAGCCTACCAGGCTCCTCCATCCCTGGGATTCTCCAGGCAAGAATACTGGAGTGATTTGCCATTTCCTCCTCCAATGCATGCATGCATGCTAAGTTGCTTGAGTCATGTCCGATTCTATGTGACACTATGGACAGCAGCCCACCAGGCTCCTCTGTTCACAGGATTTTCTAGGCAAGAATACTGGAGTGGGTTTCCAATTTCCTCTCCATTTGATGACCATAAGACAGCTTAGAATCAACTTTTCAAAATTCATCATCTCTCTCCACAAAGGAACATTTTCTCTAATGTACCCTATTAGAGACAATATCACCATAGTCCTTCAGGTTGCTGAAATAAAAAAAAATATTTTTATGATTGACCAATGAAGTTTTACATTATAAAAATATTTTACTATAGAAGTTTTCATCATACATCTACCAGTGAAAATTATGTGTATTTGATACAGTTCAAAGGATAAGGTGATCAAAATGTTTTTTGACTGACTGCAGAAGTTGATTGACAGTAGAAGTTATCTCTTCTGATTATACTTAAAGTTGGGACTCCAATCAGCTTTACACTTCTAAAAGATCCAAGTGAAAGTTGCTCAATCATGTCCAGCTCTTTGCAACCCCATGGACTATACAGCCCATGGAATTCTCCAGGCCAGAATACTGGAGTGGGTATCCATTACCTTCTCCAAGGGATCTTCCCAACCCAGGGATTGATCCCAGGTCCCCTGTATTGCCAGCAGAATCAGCTGAGCCACCATAGAAGCCCAAGAATACTGGAGTGGGTAGCCTATATCTTTTCCAGTGGATCTTCCTGGCTCAGGAATCGAACTGAGGTCTACTACATTGCAGATCCAAAATTACTCATAACAGTTTATTAAGTTGCTTAGGGAAGTTTCACCATATAATATTACAGTTGATAGTATCAAACTGATTTATTCCATATTAAAGGATTTTATCCAGCAATCTACTTGCATTCAACCTACTTTATAAAGTCTGCTTCAAGCAAGTCCATACAAATCCATACAAAAACATTGTGAATAGTTTTATATATGTATATCATATTTCTTTCAGTAAGATTAAAACATGATATTTCAGTGTTACCACTGAATCTCTCACATAGGTCACAAACTCAGATTTATAATTTTTTTGTTGTTGTTGAAAGTAAAAATATTAGGAATATCAAATGCCAATATGTTAAACTGACATTCATGTCATCTAAATTTCTCAATAATTGTACAAGTTAAAGTTTTTTGACATTGATATAAAATAAAGTAATTTATTCAGTGGAATTAGGCTAAACTTTGAATTACACTTTAAACTTAAAGATTGTCTCCATTTTATAAAATAGTTTAGGAAAGTAAAAGAGATTACTTTGCTATGCCATTTTTAATGATACTAAAAATATAACTGAGATTAAATATCTGTCATTCTTCAAGTATACATGTTGAAATATGAGCAGAAAGTTTCTATAAAGCCTTTAGTCCAAGAGATAAAAGTACATAGTTCATGAAAAGAATGCAAGTTAGATGATAGTAAATTTGGCAAATGTTGATTTTTCAAAATGACAGTTCAGTGTTTTAAAGCCATGCTAGAAGCTTAAGCAGTCAGTATCCTAGGTGATAGATTTTTATGAATATAATTTAACAGTATTGTTAATTAATTATTAGTGAAATTAAACAGTATTATGGAGTTATAAATATTTTGGCATAGTAAAATTTGGTAAGTTTGATTTTGAGCTGATAGATGTACTTTAATAAAATGAAAAGAATGTTAAAATTTTATTATTGGATAGTAACTATTTGGCTACCTTACCATGACTAAAACTTTAGGAAGAGCTATAGTTCATAAGTTTTATCAGTAAAATTTTGTGAGGGTGTTTTCCAGATAAAATTATTTGGACAGAGAAGAAATATAGAATAATAAAGAGCAAAGAAGAGTTGGGAGTACAGAAGAGAACTTCCGTACTTACTTTGTCTTAGGCAGCACTGGTATTTTTATATCTATTGTTTCATCTGGTACAAAGAAAAATGTTAGTTTGGTATCCAGAAATGTAGAATACGAAGACTATCTAAATCATAAACTCCACTGGGTTTTACTTTTCTGTAGATCTTTCTATCTTCTTTCTCTAAATAAAACCAGGGTCTTCGTAGATATCCTTGAAGTCTTTGCAAGTGCAGACTATTCTCTCTCCCACAATTTCTGTATCTCTAGTACATGTAGATGGATAGGAGTCTTCTTGATTACCTGCTGCCCTTTCCATCAAATGTCTCCTTTTCCTTCTTTTTAAAGCCTCTACTGTTTTTGAAGTGTGTGTAGATTTCATCAAGTTTTACCTTCCCCTACTGTCATCTAAGAATCCCCTAGTTGTGCTCCTTCATTCTGATAATTTTAAAACTTGGATCACTGTCTTATTCTCCACTCTTTCTCCTGCCCATTCTTGTCAGATTCAAGACATAGTAGATGATCACTTCAACATTAAGTCACCTACTTGACCATGGTACTTTTGAAGATAATTTCTTTCTCTCCACTCCATTCACTTATACATAGAGTTACAGTCTGTCATCAACGATACATGTACTAACTCATACAAGCTTGATTTATAGGAACTCAAAATCATAAAAATAAACCATTACATATAAACTGGGAGTTAGTACATGTGTTGTTAATGACAGAATATAAACTGTAACTCTATGTATAATTGAATGGAGTGGAAAGGAAGAAATTACCTTTAAACATACCATGGTCAAGTAGGTGACATTTGTTGGTATGATCGTCTACTATGTCTGAATCTGACAAGAATGGACTGGAGAAAGAAAGGAAAAGAAGACAGTATACATCTCCCTTTTGGGTTTCCATGGAAGTTCAACTGGTAAAGAATCTACCTGCAATGCAGGAAACCCCAGTTTGATTCCTGACTTGAAAAGGTTTCCTGGTGAAGGGATAGGCTACCACTCCAGTATTCATGGGCTTCCCTGGTGGCTCAGATGGTAAAGAATCTGCCTGCAATGCAGGAGAACTGGATTCGATCCCTGGGTTAGGAAGATCCCCTGGAGGAAGACATGGCAACCCACTCTAGTATTCCAGCCTAGAGAATCCCCATGGACAGAGGAGCTACAGTCCAAGGTGAACCAAAGAGTTGGACACAACTGAGCGACTAAGCATAGCACAGATAATAAATATTTGGGGCTTTATGGTCCATATAGCCTCTGTTGCAACTATTCAACTCTGCTAAGCAGCCACATGTAGTATGTAAATAAATGGACTTGACTGTGCTACATTTTGTTTACAAAATACAAAAGGTGAGTCTTAACTTGATCTGTAGGTTATAGTTTTCCAGCTCTTATTCTTCTGGATCATTCTCATACTATAATCATCTTCAACTTAAACAAAGTAATATCACCTATCCATTCTACATATCTTTCTAAACACTAGTCCTTCAATAATGCATTTCAATTGATTTTTGACCTTCAAAATTGTTAAAACTTTAAAATTGCAGAAATTGGGCTTCCTTGTGGCTCAGCTTTTAAAGAATCCACCTGCAGTGCAGGAGACCTGGTTTGGAAAAATGCCCTGGAGAAGGGAAAAGACTACCCACTCTAGTATTCTGGCCTAGAGAATTACAAAGACTCTTTATTCCAAGTGGTTGCAAAGAATCAGACACGACTGAGGGACTTTCACTCATCTTGTTTAAGTATTAGAGCAGTGCTGGTCTCATACAAAATTGTCAAAGGTAATTTTAATCAAAATCACCGATAAGATGGAGAAGTTCTATTTTAGTCATGGGGGGGGGGGGAAGGACACAAACACACACACACACACACACACACACACAAACCTTTAGCTAACTGTGGCTCATATCATGAGCACCTTGTTGCAAAACTGAGGCTTAAATTGAAGAAATCAGGGAAAACCACTCGGCCATTCAGGTATGCCTTAAATAAAATCCCTTATTATTATACAGTAGAGATGACAAATAGATTCAGGGATTAGATCTGGTAGACAGATTGCCTGAAGAACTATGGAGAGGTCCATAGCACTAGAGAAAAATGAAAGGGAAAGTCGTTCAGTCATCTGACTCTTTGCCACCCCATTGACTGTAGCCTGCCAGGCTCCAATGTCCATGGAATTCTCCAGGCCAGAATAGTGGAGTGGGTAAACATTCCCTTCTCTGGGGGATTTTTCCAATTCAGGGATAGAACCCAGGTCTCCTGCACTGCAGGATGTGGTGACCAAAACCATCTCCAAAAAAAAAAAAATGAAATTCAAGAAAGCAAAGTGGTTGTCTGAGGGAGACCTTACAAAGCTGAGAAAAGAAGAGAAGTAAAAAATGAAAGAGAAAGGGATAAGTATACCCAAATGAATGCAGAGTTGCAGAGAACAGCAGGAGAGATAAGCAAGCCTTCTTTGGTGAATGATGCAAGGAAATAGAGGAAAACAACAGAATGGGAAAGACTAGAGATCACTTCAAGAAAATTGGAGATACCAAGGGAAAATTTCATGCAAAGATGGGCACAATAAAGGACAGAAATGAGAAGGACCTAACAGAAGCAGAGGAGATTAAGAACAGATGGCAAGAATACACAGAACTGTACAAGAAAGGTCTTATGACCTAGATAACCATGATGGTGATGTCTCACTCACCTAGAGCCAGACATCTTGGAGTGTGAAGTCAAGTGGACACTTAGGAAGCATTATTTTGAAGAAAGCTAGTGGAGGTGATGAAATTTCAGCTGAACTGTTTCAAATCCTAAAAGATGATGCTGTTAAAGCATCATCAATATACCAGGAAATCTGAAAAACTCAGAAGCGGCCACAAAACTGGAAAATATAATTTTTCATTCCAATCACAATGAAAGGCGATGCCAAAGAATGTTCAAACTACTGTGTAATTGCACTGTTTCACATGCTATCAAATTAATGCTGCAAATCCTTCATGCTAGGCTTCAACAGTATTCGAACTGAAAAATTCCAGATGTACAAGCTGGATTTAGAAAAGGCAGAGGAACCAGAGGTCAAATTGCCAACATCCATTGGATCATAGAAAAATCAAGGGAATTAAAAAAAAAGGCATCTACTTCTATTTCATTGATGCTAGAGCCTTTGACTGTGGAAAATTCTTCAAGAGATGGGAACATCAGACTACCTTATCAGTTTCCTGAGAAACCTATATATGGGTCAAGAAGCAACAGTTAGAATGAGACATGGAACAACAAACTGGTTCAGAATTGGAAAAGGATTATGTTAAAGATGCATATTATCACCCTGCTTATTTAAATTCTATGCAGAGTACATCATGTGAAATCCCAGGCTGGATGATTCACAAGCTTTAAGTAAAGTTTCTGGAAGAAATATCCACAACCTCAGATACACAGATGAAACCCCTCTTATGGCAGAAAGTGAAGAGAAACTGAAGAGTCTCTTGATGAAGGTGAAAGAGAATGAAAAAGCTGGCTTAAAACTCAACATTCAAAAAACTGACATCTTGGCATCAGATCCTATCACTTCTTGAAAAATAGATGGGGGAAAAGTGTAAACAGTGACAGAGTTTATTTTCTTGGGCTCCAAAATCACTGCAGATGGTGACTGTAGCCATGAAATTAAAAGATGCTTGATCCTTGGAAGAAAAGCTGTGGGAAACCTAGAAAGTGTATTAAAAAGCAGAGACGTCACTTTGCCATCAAACATCCATATAGTCAAAGCTGTGGTTTTTCCAGTAGTCATATACGAATGTGAGAGCTGGACCATCAAGAAGGCTGAACTCCAAAGAATTGATCCTTTTGAACTGTGGTATTGGAAGACTCTTGAGAGTCCCTTGGTCAATAAGGAGATCATATCAGGCAATCTTGAAGGAAATTAGCCCTGAATATTCATTGGAAGGACTGATCCTGAAGCTGAAGCTCCAGTACTTTGACCACATGACGTGAAGAGCCAACTCACTGCAAAATATTGTGATGCTGGCAAAGATTGAGGGCCAGAGGAGAATGGGGCTGCAGAGGATGAGATAGTTGGATGGATCACTTACTCAATGGACATGAGTTTGAGTAAACTCTGGGAGCTAGTGAAGTACAGGGAAGCCTGGTGTGCTGCAGTTCATGGGGTTGCAAAGAGTCAGACACAACTTAGCAACCCACAATATATAATTATCTTCATCTTATATTAACTGTATACCATAGCCCTGTTCTTGAACCACTTTTTATGTTCTTGATTATGACCCCATCATTTTATCATTATATAGTTAACTTTTTGTTACCAATTTTATTTCCTGACCAAGTCATTTCTCATAACAGTATAACTAATGAGACATTCCCAAGATCACTTTTATCTTCTATATTACCTTTCCCTTTTCAGACTTCCTCTGGTTCTATAACTTAAAAATTTTTTGATGTTATAATTGCTCTCAAATTTAAAGCTCTACTAGCACAGCTTAGAGCTATAATCTGTTCTAGTCCATTTGTATGACATCCCCATATTTGGTTTAATAGATATTTCATAGCTTAACTTATCACAACCAAAATATTATTAATATATCCTCCTAAATCTATAAATTCTAAATATTTTCTCACATCTCTAAATAATACATATTTGCACAAATGTTCAAATCCGCCCTGTGAGTCATTACAGATTATATTTTCTTTCACCTTTTATGGCCAATATATTTATAGATCCCATTGACTCTGCAGTCAATATACATTCAGTATCTGACCATAGTTTGCCCTTTTTACTTCCAAAACCCTTGTCTAAGCAACTAGCACATATTTTGTGGAGTATAACACCAGCATTCTCTCTTACCTGCCCACTGCCCATTGCCATGGCAGCCAGGCAGATTTTATTAAGACATAAATCATATTATGTAGCTTCTACATTCCATATACATCAATATCTTTAAATCACACTTAAAGAAATATCTCATCACCCTCCCGTGGCCTGAGAGATATGATCTGTTTCCTAGCAATTTCTTTCAGTTCAGTTCAGTCACTCAGTCATCTCTGACTCTTTGCGATCCCATGAATCACAGCACACCAGGCCTCCCTGTCCATCACCAACTCCCTGAGTCCGCCCAAACCCATGTACATCAAGTCAGTGATGCCATTCAGCCATCTCATCTTCTGTCGCCTGCTTCTCCCCCTGCCCCCAATCCTTCCCAGCATTAGGGTCTTTTCCAGTGAGTCAACTCTTATCATGAAGTGACCAAAGTACTGGAATTTCAGCTTCTATATCAATCCTTCCAATGAACACCCAGGACCTACCTCCTTAATGATGGACTGGTTGGATCTCCTTGCAGTCCAAGGGACTCTCAAGAGTCTTCTCCAACACTGCAGTTAAAAAGCATCAATTCTTTGGTGCTCAGCTTTCTTCACCGTCCAACTCTCACATCCATACATGACTGCTGGGAAAACTATAGCCTTAACTATTACTTTGTTGGCAAAGTAATGTCTCTGCTTTTAAATATGCTATATAGGTTGGTCATAACTTTCCTTCCAAGGAGCAAGCATCTTTTAACTTCATGGCTGCAGTCACCATCTGCAGTGATTTTGGAGCCCCCCAGAATAAAGTCTGACACTGTTTCCACTGTTTCCCCATCTCTTTCCCATGAAGTGATGGGACCAGATGCCATGATCTTAGTTTCCTGAATGTTGAGCTTTAAGCCAGCTTTTTCACTCTCCTCTTTCACTTTCATCAAGAGGCAATCTCTTTAATCTCATCTATTACTACTATCTGCTTGATTACTCTTGTCCACATATTTGGCCTTCTTACTCGTTTTTACATAAGTTTTAGCAAATTCTGGGAGATACTGATAGACAGGGAAGGTTGGCGTGCTGCAGTCCATGAGGTCACAATGAGTCAGACACAACTTAGTGACTGAACAACTAGTTTTTAAACATAGGGAGCACAATCCAGTTTCAGGGAGTTTATGCTTCCTGGTTTCAGTGCCTGTCATTTCCACCAGGTCAAGGCTTAACTTCATTCAGACATGATTAGCATCCTTGTTGAGAAAAGAAAAATAAAAATTTCCCCTGAATTTGTCTTGCCCTTATGCATGGGAATTTTTAAATGCCCAGTTTACCTCAAAACTTAACAAACTTTATGTAATATGCCTCATTTTTCCTGGCCTTGCTCCTCTGAGAGTTTCTTCCACGGTTATTTTCTATGCTAGTACCATGGTTTAATTCTTCCTAAAATACTCCAGAAATATTTTTTTCTGCATGTGACTTTGTGCTTATTATTAAGCTCCTTCAAAGGAAGGGTTTAATCAGTCTGTTTGATTTCTGTATCAGAGTTTGCAAGTTACTTGAAATATATTAGCTATTTTGTAAATATTTGTATAATCAATGCCAAGAAAACTTTTAATTGTCAATATCAAAATTTTAACAAAGTATTAAAATAAAATCATATATAATATCCTCAACCGACAAAGGTAATAGTCATATGTAGCATAAATATATAAAGGAAACTGTAAGGTGAAGGTATTTTTTAAGATATCAATAAGTAGCTAAGACAATAAATGTTTTTTAAACATGTATCTTAAAGAAAATCTGGGGAAAATAAAGTCGAAAAAGCAATGACTCCTTTTAAAAAAGTATTTCAAATGTCTTAATTAATAAGCATTAAATATGTTATATATATGAGTGAAGGGGCAGAGTTGGAAAGGATAAGGAAACTTAATGAGGTAAAGAAAATCACAAAGGACACATTATGGCAATTGAAAAATAGAGTACTGATGAAACCATGCCAAACGAGTTGATGAATCAGGGAAACAAACTATAAAAAATAAAGCAACAAACATCCAAACAAAATATCATTTGAAAGTAGTTTACACACATTCCTTCAAAATTGATGCATGTTAGAGTTTGTACTAACTTGACTTTATCTATAAAGTTTTTAATGTTCATGTGTATTCTTTTCCTAAGATATGGTTTTAATATTAATCTATATTTTATTTTCCCCCATGTCAATGAATGAATAAAAATAGCAACTGTCACGCAATC
Organism: Antilocapra americana; assembly: GCA_007570785.1. NCBI lineage: Eukaryota > Metazoa > Chordata > Mammalia > Artiodactyla > Antilocapridae > Antilocapra > Antilocapra americana. The sequence continues at coordinate 18,789,297 of ML662436.1, read as the reverse complement.
ATCAAAAAATACTCTTTAACCAAAAAAAAAAAAATCTATAACCAAGGAGTAAATAATAGATATGATATATCTCCAGTACAACTTTTTTGATAATTCATTTTCCACACACCAATGGCGCTACTGTACCTTTTAATAGACTCTCTAGAGTATTCTTTGTACTGTGTTTTGTACTAACCCACTGACACAGAGGAATATTGCTGAGCAGAAAAATAGTACAATGCAGCCCTTAGTGAATGATTCAAAGAATGATTGAATCATTTTTCTTTCTAGGAGGAAAACGAGTTTTGTTTGTACTGTTCCACATTTTTATTATCATAAATAAGGCTTGCATTTTCTGTGAGAAAGTTTGTCTTATTCTGACAAATACCCAGAAAGTATATAGGAAAGCATAGGAGACGTAATAATTTTATAGAGGAAAAAAATACAATGAAAATGACATATGTCCCTGTAGTTGATATCTGATCCCTGAGAGTATCATTCAAAACATTTGGTCCTGCAGAAAACCCATAGTCTTCATAAATCTTTCCTTTATAAGGAACTATTCAACTTCTTTTACCATGCTTGACAGAGTTATTAAGTTACTTCTCATCACTTCTTTGTCCTTAGAGATGAGAATTATGTGGAGTTAATGGATTTTATACAAGTGCTTTTATTACCTTCTAAGTCAGGTCAGGATAATGTTTGTTTCTACTCTCTAGTTTGATGCCCCCCGTTTGCCTTCTTTATCCTCTTCTTGGATTTGACATTATCCTCCCTTCATATAATGGCATTTAACTCTTTATAATCTCATATACTGATTGCCTACCAAATACTTTAAAGCCCAGAGATAAATGCACATACCTGTGGACACCTTATCTTTGACAAAAGAGGCAAGAATATACAATGGAGAAAAGAATCTTTTTAACAAGTGGTGCTGGGAAAACTGGTCAACCACTTGTAAAAGAATGAAATTAGAACACTTTCTAACACCATACACAAAAATAAATTCAAAATGGATTAAAGATCTAAATGTAAGACCAGAAACTATAAAACTCCTAGAGGGAAACATAGGCAAAACACTCCCTGACTTAAATCAAGGCAAGTTCCTCTATGACCTACCTTCCAGAATATTGTAAATAAAAGCAAAAATAAACAAATGGGACCTAATTAAATTTAAAAGCTTTTGCACAACAAAGGAAACTATAATCAAGGTGAAAAGACAGCCTTCAGAATGGGAGAAAATAATAGCAAAAGAAACAACTGACAAAGAATTAATCTCAAAAATTATACAAGCAACTCCTGCAGCTCAATTCCAGAAAAATAAATGACTCAATCAAAAAATTGGCCAAAGAACTAAACAGCCATTTCTCTAAAGAAGACATACAGATGGCTAACAAACACATGAAAAGATGCTCAACATCACTCATTACTCTGTTCAATTCAGTTCAGTCTCTCAGTCATGTCCAGTCTTTGTGACCCAAGAACCACAGCATGCCAGGCTTCCCTGTCCATCACCAACTCCTGGAGTCTACCCAAATCCATGTTCATCAAGTAGATGATGCCATCCAACCATCTCATCCTCTGTCATTCCCTCTTCCTCCTGCCCCCAATCCTTCCCAGCATCAGGGTCTTTTCCAATGAGTCAACTCTTCACATGAGGTGGCCAAAGTATTGGGGTTTCAGCTTCAACATCAGTCCTTCCAAAAAACACCCAGGACTGATCTCCTTTAGGATGGACTTATTGGATCTCCTGGCAGCCCAAGGGACTCCCAAGAGTCTTCTCCAACATCACAGTTCAAAAGCACCATTCTTTCATGCTCAGCTTTCTTCATTGTCCAACTCTCACATCCATACGTGAATACTGGAAAAGCCATTGCATTGATTAGACAGATCTTTTCTGGCAAAGTAATGTCTCTGCTTTTAAATATGCCATATAGGTTGGTCATAACTTTCCTTCCAAGGAGTAAGCGTCTTTTAACTTCATGGCTGCAGTCACCATCTGAAGTGATTTTGGAGCCCAAAACAATAAAGTCTGACACTGTTTCCACTGTTTCCCCATCTCTTTCCCATTAAGTGATGGGACCAGATGCCATGATCTTATTTTTCTGAATGTTGAGCCTTAAGCCAACTTTTTCACTCTCCTCTTTCACTTTCAACAAGAGGCTTTTTAGTTCCTCTTCACCTTCTGCCACATGGGTGGTATCATCTGCATATCTGAGGTTATTGATATTTCTCCTGGCAATCTTGATTCCAGCTTGTGCTTCTTCCAGTCCAGTGTTTCTCATGATGTACTCTGCATATAAGTTAAATAAGCAGGGTGACAATATATATAAATGCAAATCAAAACCACAATATGGTTCCATTTCATGCCCATCAGAATGGCTACTATCCAAAAGTCTACAAGCAATAAATGCTGGAGAGGATGTAGAGAAAAAGGAACTCTCTTACACTATAGGTGGGGATGCAAGCTAGTACAGCTTCTATGGAGAACAGGGTGGAGATTCCTTAAAAAACTGGAAGTAGAACTACCATATGAGCCAGCAATCTCACTACTGGGCATACATACTGAAGAAACCAGAATTGAAAGAGGTACATGTACCCCAGTGATCATCACAGCACCTGATCAACAGCATCACCTGTTCATAATAGCCAGGACATGGAAGCAACCTAGATGTCCATCAACAGACGAATGGATAAGAAAGCTGTGGTACATATACACAATGGAATATTACTCAGCCATTAAAAAGAATGCATTTGAATCAGTTCTCATGAGGTGGATATAACTGGAGCCCATTATACAGAGTGAAATAAGCCAGAAAGAAAAACACCAATACAGTATACTAACATATATGGAATTTAGAATGATGATAATGGTAACCCTATATGAGAGATAGAAAAAGAGACCCAGATGTATAGAACAGTCTTTTGGGCTCTGTAGGAGAAGGCGAGGGTAGGATGATCTGACAGAATAGCATTGAAACACATATATTATCATATGTGAAACAGATCGCCAGTCCAGGTTCGATGCATGAGGCAAGTGGTCAGGGCTGGTGCACTGGGGTGACCCAGAGGGATGGAGTGGGGAGGGAGGTGGGAGGGGTTTCAGGATGGGGACCACATGTAAACCCATGGCTGATTCATGTCAATGTATGGCAAAACCACTACAATATTGTAAAGTAATTAGCCTCGAACTAAAATTTAAATAAAAAAAGTATCAGGAACTATTAAATTTTACAAACCAATTTTTGGTTGGGATAAATGACATTGTTATGGTGCAAAAACAAATATAGAAAAGAGAGGTAGAGAAAACCTGACAGGGTTGCAAGACAGTGAGGAATAGAACATTCAGTGATATTAGGGAGAAAAGGAGACAAAAAAAATGAAATAATTAAAAACTTTATGAATAGGAAGCAGGACCAGAAAAAGTAAGGCATTTGAAAAATAATTTGAGCTTTGAGATGAACTGCGAATTTTAAAAATTTCCATGTAAGTAAGTAGTGTAAGATTCTGAAAAGTTTGTGAGAAATTGAGGAATTGCTTTCCCTTTCACAAGATGGGTGGAGATTCTGCTCTTTGGTTTATTTGAGGGAATAAATAGTGGCAACAAGAAAACAATGGCAAAAAAATATTTGTAAATTTTCTGGAGAAAGTTGGATATATCAGGTTCAAAAATTTTCTGAGAACTTTTCTGTCAAACAATGAAATGTTAAAAGTTTTTACAGCCAAGTAGGCAAGAATAACTGAATACTCATTCTTACTTGTTTCTTCACTCAGTGAACATGTGCTATTTAATAAGCATTATACAGAGCATGACAATATATTAATATAATACTGAACAAATGGGTGATGATGCTACATCAGTTCTGAGAGGAAGCAGTGTTAATGATGATAAGAGGGATGAATTTGAGTGTATTGAAGATAGAGCAATTATGCTGTCCTGATGAATTTGGATATGGTATGTAGATGAATGAAGTCATGCATGACACAAACGACTTGGGATTAGACAGTAAGAAAGAATTTAACTGAAGTCAGAAATTTAGTTTCTAAAAACTTAAGTTATATTTAAATGTATCTTAGTATGTCTGAGAAAACTTATAGAATATGATGAGTAGGTAGTGGGACCTATAAGAATAGATTTGGGAGGAGATAACTAGTCTGGGGAAATTTTTTTGCAAATCTTTGACATATAGAGAATATTTAAATCTATGGGAATAGATCATATCAACAGGAAACTGAAAATTTAGAGATGAGATGCAAGGCCTAGTTCCTATGGCATTCCAAACTAAGAAGTTGAGGAGAAGATAAGATGTAAGTAAAATAGATAAAGGAGGAAAAACTAAGTTAGTAGAATGATAAAAGAAATAATAGAAGAGTGTGCTACCTTGGAAACCTAGTGAAGGAATTTTATAAAGCAAGAGAGAGTGATCGATGGGCAATGACAAATGCTAACCAGTTAAATGAGATAAAGGCTAATAATTGATAAATTTAAAAGATGTATGTTAAGGTATAGGGAACAATGAAATAATAGTGACATAAATATACTGACTATCACTACAGAGTGATGAGTTTGGGGTACCAAAGTAAATGAGATAAACATGGGGAAGTGATGAGAAAGTAGTATAACATTTAAGATGGCTACAGTGATGTATTATTTAAGCTATAGTTTGTTTGTATTAGCCAATTGTTTAATTTTGTGGATGTTTTTAAGGTGGTTGCAAAATCATTAGTACTTTAAAATCAACAATGACTGGACAGTTGGTATGACAGAAATAAATTCTACAGATCAAGCCTTTTTTTTTTTCTTTCCCAGAACAGGTTTACCTACTTGTAAGGTTTATTTATATGTATTTATCATTATAGTGTTTACAATTAATAGAAAGAGTGCTTAGGTAAACAGAGAGAGGAGCTAATAAGAAGAAATGAGTTCACATAACTGATAATACAGTGTATTCGAAGTATCATCTTTATATTGTTTTTCATATATGTATGAAAACAATTTAAAAATCAAGGTGCAATACTGGGGAGAGTAGCTGTGATTCAGAAGCTAAAAAACCACTAGAAATGAGCAAGTATGACTACTCAGTTGTCAAAATAGCATTGAGAGACAGTGTGTCATATACACAAAACTTGGGAAACCTGTATGCAGGTCAGGAAGCAATAGTTAGAACTGGACATGGAAAAAACAGACTGGCTCCAAATAGGAAAAGGAGTATTTCAAGGCTGTATATTGTCACCCTGCTTATTTAACTTATATACAGAGTACATCACAGGCAACGCTGGGTTGGAAGAAGCAAAAGCTGAAATCAAGATTGCCAGGAGAAATATCAATAACTTCAGATATGCAGATGACACCACCCTTATGGCAGAAAGTGAAGAGGAACTAAAAAGCCTCTTGACAAAAGTGAAAGAGGAGAGTGAAAAAGTTGGCTTAAAGATCAACATTCAGAAAACTAAGATCATGGCAACTGGTCCCACAACTTCATGGGAAATAGATGGAGAAACAGTGGAAACAGTGTCAGACTTTTTTTTTTGGGGGGGGTTCTAAAAATCACTGCAGATGGTGATTGTAGTCATGAAATTAAAAGACGCTTACTCCTTGGAAGGAAAGTTGTGACCAACCTATATAACATATTAAAAAGCAGAGACATTCCTTTGTTAAAAAAGGTCCATGTAGTCAAGGCTATGGTTTTTCCAGTAGTCATGTATGTATGTGAGAGTTGGATTCTGAAGAAAGCTGAGCACTGAAGAATTGATGCTTTTGAACTGTGGTGTTGGAGAAGACTCTCGAGAGTCCCTTGGACTGCAAGGAGATCCAGCCAGTCCATCCTAAAGGAAAGCAGTCCTGGGTGTTCATTAGAAGGACTGATGTTGAATCTGAAACTCCAATACTTTGGCCACCTCATGTGAAGTGTTGACTCATTGGAAAAGACCCTGATGCTCTGGAGGACTGGGGGCAGGAGGAGAAGCGGACAACAGAGGATGAGATCGCTGGATGCCATCTCATGGACATGAGTTTGAGTAAACTCCAGGAGTCGGTGATGGACTAAGAGTGCACTGGAAAAATGATAGCTCCATATATGGACCTTTGTCAGCAAAAATGACATCTCTGCTTTTTAATACACTGTGTAAATCTCTCATGACTTACTTTCAAGGAACATGTGTCTTTTACTTTCATGGCTGTAGTCATTTAACTGCCTGCAGTGATTTTGGATCCCAAGAATATAAAATTTGTTACTGCTTCACTTTTCCCCCATCTATTTGCCATGAAGTGATGGGACTGGATTCCATGATATTAGTTTTCTGAATGTTGAGTTTCAAGCCAGCTTTTTTACTCGCCTCTCTCTTCCTCATCAAAAGACTCTTTAGTTCCTCTTCCTTTTCTGCCATCAGAGTGGTATCATTTGCCTATCTGATGTTGTTGATATGATTGGAATCACAATCTTGATTCCAGCTTGTGATTCTTTCAGCCTTGCATTTAGCATGATATTCTCTGCATATAAGTTAAATAATATGCAGAGTTACAATATACAGTCTTGTCATACTCCTTTCCTAATTTGGAACCAGTCAATTGTTCAATTTCCAGTTCTAAATTTTGCTTCTTGTTCTGCATACAGGTTTCTCAGGAGACAAGTAAGTGGTCTGGTATGCCCATTTCTTTAAGAATTTTCCACAGTTTGTTGAGATCCACACAGTCAAATGCTTAAACATAGTCAATGAAGTGGAAGTTTTTCTGGAATTCCATTGCTTTCTCCAAGATCCAACAAATGTTAGCAATTTGTTCTCTGATTCCTCTTCTTTTTCTAAATCCAGCTTTTACATCTGAAGTTCTCGGTTCACCTACTGCTGAAGACTAGCTTGAATGATCTTGAGTATAAACTTGCTAGCATGTGAAATGAGCAAAATTTACAGTAGTTTGAACATTCTTTATGTAACTATGTCCTATGTTGACTTCATAGGACAGTTCATTCGTTTCTTTGCTTTAATCAGAAGATAACTGCTCTAAAATATTGTACTGGGGCAGTTCATATTTGAGTAAAGTTCTTAAAAATTCATCAATTTATTATTTTATGTTCATGTTTAATTCCTCATGTTTTTTTTTTCCTTCTACTTAACAGAGTGTTAATTGCTGATTCAACTTTGGGCCCTTACTGTCTAACACAGGAATAAACACCTACAGGTCATTAATTAAAATTTGTTGAATGGATTCAAAGGTTACAGCTCTCTTGATTCTCATATTCAGCCCCTGGTGTCCGCAATACAGCACTGTTACAGAGAACTAGCTCTATGGTATTGAAAGAAGAAATTACATGCTGAGTTAGAATTAGCCTTTTGAGCAAGTAATTCATAATTGAATTCATAAATAAATTAATTACTTAATGGATTTTTAAGTTTATAGAAACATAAATAAACACTTTCAATTTTTATAACCTATAACTTGGCACTCTAACTTGAAAACATTAAGAAATAGGAAGATCTGTGCCCAGCAGGTTGCCAATATATATTTTATTATAAATTTCATGAATATATTTATTCTGAAGTTCTTCTAGTATTATTTTAATTGTTAGATGGATAATTTAAGTTTATGATAAAGTAATAGAACTTATGACTCTCTAAAATGATAAAGTAACATTTAAAATTCAGCAGTAAGAAAACAAAGAGCCCAATTAAATAATAAAATACAGGAAGAGATACCTCACTAAAGAAGATACACAGATGCAAATAAGAATATGGAAAAATGCTGCCCATCATATGGAACTTCCCATCATTAGGGAATTTCAGATTAAAATGAGGTATCATTACACATCTTTTATAGTAGCTAAAATCTAAAACACTAGCAACAATAAATGCTTGTGAGGATATGGAGAAATAATTCATTCACTACTGGTGTTCACATAAAACCTGCATACAAATATTTCCTGAGGATTTATTATCAAAAGTTAGAAGACAAAATATACTTCAATAGGTGATTGCTCAAACAAACTATGGTACATACATAAAAAGGACTATTATTTACCGAAAAAAAAAAAGGAAAGAAAGAAATCATGCAATAGAAAAGGAACCTTACATTCATATTGCCAATTGAAAGAAGCCAATCTGCAAAGACTGTACTGTGATTCCAACTACATGTTATTTTAGAAAATGAAACCATGGAGAGAGTGAAAAGATTGGTGATTCCCAGGGACTCAGAAATAGGAGGAGGAGAAAGGATAAATGAACCACGGAGGACCTTTAGGGCATTGAAACTCTCCTTTGTGATACTGTAATGAAAAGCAGAGACATAAATTTGTCAACAATGGTCCATCTAGTCAAGGCTATGGTTTTTCCAGTAGTCATGTATGGATGTGAGAGTTGGACTATAAAGAAAGCTGAACACTGAAGAATTGATGCTTTTGAACTGTGGTGTTGGAGAAGACTCTTAAGAGTCCCTTGAACTGAAAGGAAATCCAACCAGTCCATCCTAAAGGAGATCAGTCCTGAATATTAATTGGAAGGACTGATGGTGAAGTTGAAACTACAATACTTTCATCATCTGATGCAAAGAGCTGACTCATTTGAAAAGACCCTGATGCTGGGAAAGATTGAGGGCAGGAGGAAAAGGGGATGATAGAGGATGAGATGGTTGGATGGCATCATTGACTCGATGGACTTGGGTTTGGGTGGACTCCGGGAGCTAGTGATGGACAGGGAGGCCTGGCGTGCCTGCGGTTCATGGGGTCGTAAAGAGTCAGACATGACTGAGGGACTGAACTGAATTGAATGTTAAATGCATGCCATTAAAAATTTGTAAAAACACGCTGAATGAACAACACAAAGAGTTGAATTCTAATATAAACTATGCGCTTCAGCTAATAACAATATATCATTAATTGCTGCTAATGTGCCCCACTAATGTAATATGTTAACAATAGGAGAAACTGTGTATATGGGAACTAATAGAATTTTTTTTAAGAAGAAAAAAGCTGAATGAAGTCACTTTCAGCCCTTTAGAAATTAGTATTAGTTGCAATGAGTGAAAAATTACTATTTATATTACAACACACACCTACACATATACATCAGAGGTGCATATTTGCTTCATCACTGTCTCCCATATAAGCTCTAAAACTGATGAGTTGAAAAATACAAAAAAAAAAAAAGGCGGAGGATAAGCATATTCTGGATGATAGTCAACATTGTACTGGCATTCAAACACTTTGGAAAGCATGTTTTTCTGTCTAGTGGTTTTCTGTACCCCAAAGAATCTAAGAAAAATGTTCTCCTATAGTCTGATTAAAACATTTTGCCATAGAACTGACTATTGAGTGTGCTATTCCTGAACTAAAATGTAGAACTTAACTGATTACTTAAAAAGAGAAGTCATATCTACCTGAATAGTTTTATGATTGTGAAACAGAAAAATGACTCTTAAATTACTCACATGATACTAGTTTTTTAGTTGAGACTAGTTTTGCACATTTAGTATTATTGTGTGTGGGGGGAAGTGCATGTATGTATGCTAGAGACCAAGGACTTATACCCAAATCCAGGACAACTTCCACGAATAATGTTGATAAAGAAACTGAACAGAATTTTGTAAATATTGTCTTTTAAATGGAAGTCATTGAGAAAAGGGGAAGGAGATACAGGGATAATTTGTTCTAAGTATGATATATAAATTCTAGGTAATATGTAAAATAATGCATAGGATGCATATTCTATACACCATATATGCAATATAAATATTAATTATTGTATATAATAATATATTCTACTTTATATCAATATATAAATATGCATCTATAATATAGCGTATATTACATGCTTCATGTCCATGATCTCTTTCTATCACTGCCATGTTATTTGCTAGGTAAAAGCCTAGAATAATTGCTATTGGCCCTGACCATCCTTCAGTCAAAACTATAACAGTTAATGTTCAAATATAGATAATTTGCAATTATTAAGCTTTCTAATATCTTATAACTTGATACTTTAATGAGGGATTCCATCTTATTGTCTTAATAGTTCTAAATTTCACTATTCATTTCATTTTGTAGAATCCATTCTCTGTAACCATGGAAAGTCATTGCAACAATGCTGAATTATTGATTTGAATATCACTACATTTCCCAAATCTTTTATTTGTGACCTAAAAACCAGCTTTCTCCATATTTCATTTTTGCAACTGGCTATCTCATATGCTCTTTCATGTATATGAGATCTATGTTGAGAATTCATGAAGCCATAAGTAAATTTTAATGCAAGATTTTATTGACCTTCACTGTGCTCATTCATTCAGTTGTGCCTGACTCTGTGGTCCGAAGGCCTGTAGCCCAACCTGACTTCGGCTGTCCATGAGTTCTCCAGGCAGAAATACTGAAGTGGTGGCCACTTCCTACTCTAGGGGATCTTCGCAGCCCAGGGACTGAACCCATGTCTCTTGCATTTGCTGCACTGGCAGGCAGATTGCCACTAGCACCCCTAGGAAGCCCTGTTGACCTTCCTTGCTAGAATATAAAATTTTCTAATCATTATTTCTTTCTGTTAACTTATAAAAATCCCTCTTAACTTTTATTCTTATTGTGAACTTTTAATAGAGTAAACTATAAATGCTTTGAATAACATGGTCACACATTCTTAGCTCTATATACTGTTTTCTCTAGGCCTCATGTTCTTTTACACATGGTCAACTCCAACATAATTTTGTTAAATTATTGGCATTTTAGTAGAATTAAAATATATTCATTTTTCATTAAAATAGGTTGAAATTCAAATTTGAATATTAAACGGTGAGGAAAAGTATAGATGTGGTTATATAAATTCCTATATGTAATTATACATTCAAAAAGGGCAATCTATTTGTCTAATCAGAATCCTAGATTTTTACTGTCTAAAGCCTAACTACTGGAGAAATACTATTAATCACATTAACACTATTTATGGTAAAACATCACTCATCTTGTTTGATGAAAGTGTAGCGTCTTTGACAGACTCTGGAGTGCCATCTGACTATGACAGTCATCCCTCATATCCAACGATATTGGCATCCATGTTTCAAAAACATACAGCTGCTACTTGCAGACGTATTCTCTATAACTTTAGCAGAAACACCGAGAGGTGACAGTATCTTGGGTGTCTATGACAAAACAATCATTTTAGAGATAGATGAGCAACATTTTCTGCAAAACAATACATTTTTTATCTAAGTTAAGAAAAAAGTCTTTTGGGTGTCTCCTTTTTTATAAATTGTTCCCTTGTAGAAAAACAAAAGCAAAAAATGTTCCCTGAATTCATTAGAGCACAAATCATGGAGAAATAAAAAAAAAATTTTAAAAAGAAAAAACAGCACATGAATTCCTTTCTAAATGTCATCCAAAGAAATAATAATGTTAATTTAAGGGAAAAATTAGAGATTTTAGCAATTAGTTTATATTCAATACAACCTATAATTTTTCTTTGGTTGACAAGCCACAAAAGGGTTTATTATTTTCTAAAATACTCCAATATGGAGAAAGGATTTTTTTCAGCTTTACTGAGGTATAATTGGCAAATAAAATTGGAAGACATTTAAAGCATACATTGTGATGATTTAATATATGTTGTGTATATTGTGAGAGGTTTCCCCCCCATCTAGTTAATTAACATATGCATCACCTCACTTGCTTATCTTTTTATCACCTTATTTATTTATTTATTTTTTATGAGAGCATATGAGTTCTCCTCTTTTAGTAAATTTCAGTTATATAATACAGTGTTATTAACTATAGTTCATAGTATATAGGGAACAGATCTCTACTCCAGTATTCTGACCTGGAAAATTCCATGGACAAAGGATCTTGGCAGGGTACAGTTGACTGAACTCACAAAAGCTGGACATGACTGAGTGACTTTTACTTTCACTTTCTTTTTAATACAGTGTTATCAACCATAGTCACTATGGTATGCATGATATCCTCAGGCCTTATTCACCTTAAAGCAAAAATATATATATATATATACACAATTCATACTTAATATGCATATTTTATCCAGCATTGAAGAGGATTTACTAGGCCTAGAATAACATGTGTAAGTCAGTCTTTAAAATTCACCTATTCTCAGTTGCCTAATTTACTTTAATTTGGCACATACTTTTTAATAACCAGTGTATCCCTAACGAGATTTTATGTACTATGTCTTTGAAGTAGCTCAGCTAGTAAAGAATGCGCCTAATGCAGAAGACACCGGTTTGATTCCTGGGTTGGGAAGATCCCCTGGAGAAGGAGAAGCGATAGGTTACCCACTCCAATATTATTGAGCTTCCCTGGTGGCTCAGATGGTAAAGAGTCCACCTGCAATGCAGGAGACTTAGGTTTGATCCCTGGGTTGGGAAGATCCCTTGGAGAAGGGAATGGCTACCCACTCCAGTATTCTTGCCTGGATAATTCCATGGATAGAGGAGCCTGGCAGGCTACAGACGATGGAGTTCTGTGACACGATTGAGTTCCACTTCACTGGATGAAGACATAAATAATTGATTACTTATGCTATAGACCAGTTGTTTTTGAGAAGTCCAGATAGAAAGTGTTTAGGGTTTGTGAGTCATATTTTCTTTGTCACAACTATCTGACTCCATGGTTGCAATGTAAAAACAATAAAAAGGAAATATGTATGTCTGTGTCCCAATAAAATTTTATTAATGGACATTGAAATTTGAATTTCATATAATTTTTAATATTTGTAAATGTCAATCTCCTTTTGGTTTATTTTCAACTATTTAATATATAAAATCTGTTCTCAGCTTGTGAGTTATATATATATAGGTTATGGCTTAGATTTGATCCTCAGATTGTACTTTGCTGACAATATAGACATATAGTATAAATTATAGAGACATAGAGTTTCTCTGGTGACTCAGATGGTAAAGAATCTGAGGTTTGATCCCTCAGTTGGGAAGATCTCCTGGGGAAGGGAATGGCTACCCACTCCAATATTCTTGTCTGTAGAATTCTATGGACAGAGGAGCCTGTTGGGCTACAGTCCATAGGGTCGCTAAGAGATGGATACAACTAAAACCGTTATATAGTTTAATATACACAAGAAATGATAATGTAAAATGTAGAGAATTTTCACCATTATACAACTTACAAAGTTAGTCTGAGATGGATTCTTGGAGACAGTGTGATGGCACTTAAAATAAGTCTAATTCAGAATATAAGACAAGAAATTGGAAGGAAAGAGAGAGAAACAAGTTCTGAAGTGAAGTTCCAAAAGCAGAAATGAATGAGATATGTCTTGGTTCTTTGGAACTTACCACTAATTTGGATTTTAACAGTGCTTACTAATGATCTCTCAGTTCCTCGTCTACAGATTTCTATTTTTTAAGTGTATGCTGAATGATAAAATGCTTATTTTAATGATTTAATATTAAATATAAATGCAATGCTTCTAATATCTGAAATAAGTATACTAAATATTTCAAAAATATTTAACTTCAATATTCATATTAAATATGGACATTTCATTTCATTTATAGAAATCTTTGGAGAAAATTCTGTGTTTTTCTGCCATAATTTGATCATATCAATCTTTTGGTTTTTGCCTCTAAAAGAGAAAAAACATTTAATCAAATATGCAAGTAAACAGTATTAAAGTAGTACTTCTTCAAAGGTAGAATTTTCTGGGGCAAACAATCCCCAACTTGTCACTGACTTCAAAGATGCTACATTTCTATTATAGTTTCTAAGATGAGACCACAACTTAGCAGAAAGAAATCCCTCCTTTGAATATCATGCATCCCACATAAAAGCTGTACATTTAATTGTCCAAACCAAATCAGACAATTTTATTGAAAGAAAAACACATAACTGTTTTGTTGCAAGGATAAAATTATATAATGAATTAAGAGAATTCTTTTATTTTCAAAAGCTGACTGCAGCATCACGTGAGAAAATCAAATAAAAAATTTCTTCAAGATACCAGTATTTGAATTTGCTTATTACAGACAGTCATGATGAAAGATTTTAATTCTCAAACAGGTCAGATTTCTTCGTGGAGGGTATGAAAAAATTTTTCTCTGAGCAGTAGCACTAATTTCAGTATTATAAGCCAGAAGGAAAAACAACAATACAGTATACTAATGCATATATATGGAATTTAGAAAGATGGTAAGGAGAACCCAGCATGCGAGACAGCAAAAGGAACGCAGACGTATAGAACAGACTCATGGACTCTGTGGATGAGGGCAAGGGTGGGATGATATGGGAGAATGGCATTGAAACATGTTAATTATCATATGTGAAATCAATCGCCAGCCCGGGATTGATGCTCGGGGCTGGTGCACCGAGATTTCCCGGGAGGAGGGAGTCGGGAGGGAGGAGAGAGGGGGGTTCTGGAGGGGAAGCATATGTACACCCATGGCGATATCATGTCATTGTATGGCAAAATCAATAAAAAAATAAATAAATAAATAAAATAAAATGGTTTGGTGGTATCATACTTGAACAATGTCCCCAGACTGATATATGCTGAAAGTAGAAGGAAAGCAAATTATATTCATATTGTGAATAGCATCACTGAAGAGTAATAATGTAAAATCCTGCTCTCAGAAACATTTCATTTACATCAAGGCTGTGCACTAAGCATTAAATTGTCATGCCAGTTTCAAAGCCATACAGCTTGATCCAAGAGTCCATCCTCTTCACCTCTGTGTAAAATATTCATCTCTCAGGGATAAGTTATACAAAGTTGTTCATCTATTGTAAATTTTCCTACTTAAATATTGCTATAGCAGACATTCTGGCAATTTGGCATAAAAATACTGAATCTGATTAACAGCCACTTCATTTACATTTTGAATTTTATTTACATTGAGGTACAAATACTTTGATATCAAAATAATATAGCTAGAGTGTAAAAGGTAAAGAAATTGTCTTTAGGAAAATGAGCAACTAATAATACGTTGAGAAATGAAGAAACATAATCTTCCCATAACATTTTGGAAAGATTGGTTGTATTTTAGTAGTTGGTGGGAAACATTTAAAATTCCATGATGGCTTAGTTGTATTGGTAAGGTCAGAAAACTCTCTATCATACTGGGATTCTACATCACAGAATGCTGAAATATTCTCCATTGATACTAAAGTGTTTATGAAACTATTACTGACTGGTGGTCATCCAGTATTATTGGTTTATAAAAATAAGCCCAGTTTGAGGCAGAGAATAAATATATGTTTAATTTAGATTTTATTTTTTAATTCTTATGTAACTATCAATGTAACTAGTCTGAGTGATTTTTATTAGTTATCTTCTTATACCAATATATTGGTTTCTCAAGATGTACATTAATGATTCATTACTTCAACAATAGATGCTTCTGTGCTGTCTGTGAATGTATCTAGCTGATATATCTGAATGAATTTAAGCTACAGAAGAATGACCGCATATAATTATTACCAACAATTTCAAACCATTCTGGGTTTATTTTTCAAGTCTGCTAGATTTCTGAGTAGGACTTCAGAGAGGTGCCTACATTTTAGATGAGTCCTATATTCTTCCATATTCAGTGTTACATCCTCTCATTTTTAAAAATCTATTTTTCAAGAGGTATAATTGATACATAACATTGTATAAGTTTAAGGTACACAATATGTAGATTTGATACACACATATACAGCAGTATACATCCCATTAGCTAACACCTCTATTATATCACATAATTCTTTGTGTGTTGGGAACAATTAAAATTGATCTCTTAGCAACTTTGAAGTTTATAATACTGTATTGATGCTGTACATTAGATCTCCAGGACTTAAGTATATGCAAATTTGTACTCTTGCTGAAGCTGAAATTCCAATACTTTGGCCATCTGATTTGAAGAATTGACTCATTTGAAAAGACAATTATGCTGGGAAAGATTGAAGGTGGGAGGAGAAGGGGACAACAACAGAGAATGAGATGGTTGGATGGTATCACCAACTTAATGGACATGAGTTTGAGTAAACTTCCGGGGTTGGTGATGAACAGGGAGGCCTGGCATGCTGCAGTCCATGGGGTCATAAAGAGTTGGTTACAACTGAGCAACTGAACTAAAGCAACATCTCCCCAATTCCCCCACCCCCAGTTCTCTAGTTCCAGTCTTTTATTTTGTGAGTTTGGGTTTTTTGTATTCCACATATAAATGATATAATACAGTGTGTATCTTTCTCTTTCTGACTCAATTCACTTCATAATGTCTGTTTTCAGTCTTTAGTCTCCCAACATATTAGCTACTATATACAAATGATTATAATTATTATATATTATGTTATATAATTATATATTTTTATAAGAATACCCTGTATTTTAATAGTTATACATATACTATGATAACTAGTTCATACCAAAGTGCTAGATTGTTCACCTTTTGTTCCATTTAAGTACATTTTAGGAAGCTTTTTAACCACCAGGCCTTTTCTGATAAAGCTCTAAATATGGAGTTTTCATTGAGTACCCTGAAGAGACCTCTCTGATGTGTTTAATTGAGTGCCAAGTAGGCCTGAACTGGGTCTAATACTTTTTTTATAGCATTTAGTGCTTTGTTGATGCTCAAAGCATCTTTAAATAATGATATTAGTAACAATACTCCCTGGCCTCCTGATAGAGTGTTCCCCCCATATCTATTTTTCCTCTGCTGGGTATATTAAAAGACCCAATCTCACAGTCCAAATTACTTGATTGTGGTTCTTTGTTTCCACACTTTGGCATTGCTTTTCCACTATATTTGTTGAATTTTGTCATTTCTTTCACTCAGGAGATTTGGGTACTGGTCTGTCTCTATGTCGTCCTTAACCTATGAAAAAAATACCTCACAGCAAACTCATACAAAAGTTCTTAATTTGTATTATTTTGATCAGAAAATTAATAATTTGAATTAAAAATGCAAGTTTTCCTTTTCTCAAAGGAGAATAAAAAGTCACCAAATGAAACCTGGAGGTGTTATTCAGCTCTAGTATCTTGAGAGTTATTCGATTTCTATGCCCAGCATTATAAATCACAGAGACATTTATCTTTGCATTCCAATAGATCAGCTGAAAGCTGAAGGGAAGCTTTTGCATTATTGCAAATTCCCAATAGTTTCACCATAATAAACCTTTGTCCACTAAAAATCTCGGTTGCCTTTTTCCTCAATTTAACACTGTTGTATTATTTAATTTATGCAGTATCTCCTGAGCTGTAGCAGTGGCACTAATTATTTTATTTTATTTTTTAAGAATGATAATACAATAGTTGAAAGAATAAAAAACTCATTTTCATGTTAAAACTAAACTTGTTTTCATTTTATATGTTACAAATATGTAAATATTTTTTGAAAAACCAAAATAATATGTAAGTATATATGTACCACAAGTAATAAAGCACACCTCTCCCTCAAAAGTCCTAGTAATAAAAGTCTTTCAGTATTTCCCAGGTGGTGCAATGGTAATAAATCAGCCTGCCAAAGCAGTAGACATGGGTTTGATCCCTGAGTCAGGAAGTTCCCCTGGAGTAGGAAATGGCAAACCACTCCAGTATTCTTGCCTGAAAAATTCCATGAAAGAGGAGTCTGACGGGTCCATTTGGCAGGTACAGTCCATGCAATTGCAGAGAGTCGGAAACCACTGAGTGACGAAGCACACATGTGTCAATTCAGTCTTCTAATCATATTAGACAAAAGCTATCTACATGGACTTATCTTATATATAACAAGGCCTGCATATGGATTAATAAAACTGAGGCCTTGCCTTATCCTGTGTATATGTTTGAATAATATATTTCATAGTGCTTAAAGCACTGTTAGAGTTACCGATATTTACTTCGTTCCCAGGATTTACAAACACAGATATTGCCACCAGTCTCTTGACATCTTTTTAGATAATAGGAAAGATAAATAAACAGATGATATATTTAATGTAATGAAACTATTATTTCTGGCAAGTGCTTAAGCAAGTGCTTAAGCCCCATTGTAATGCTCTTATGGCATAAAATGGAAAAAGTGGAAAGCTAAGTTAGATTAATTGTAATGAGCATAACTAATATTTATTGAGTGTTATGTTACAGACACAGAGCTTGGGCATTTTACATCTCATTTAACCTTAACAACTACAGAAACTGCCACTGTTTTACAGACAAAGAAACTGAGCATAGAGAGACTTGCTGGCTTGGTATGGTCATTTTGTTAACAGGAAATAAATGCAAGATTCTTTATTCAGGTAATCAGACTCAATGGTCCGTGCAGAGCATGCATAGAAATTATTTAAGTGATTTCCAATACTTAAAAAACTTTAGTTTCCTTTGATGTTTTTCTGCAACAAGGCCATACCAGTATTGGAATCCTCTGTATCTTACTCCTCTGATGGCAGGATAAGTCCCAGGTAACTCAGTCAGGGTAGCAACCAGCCAAAAGACATTTACCCTAATAAAGGATACTTCTTTCACATTCTGCTATTACTGTTTCACCAGGTCTTAGTAACCAAGCAGTACTTTTTGCATAAGACACATCTTTTTCTGTGTTCCTTCTTTGTGAATAGAGAAATAGAAAAGGAAAATGCTAGATAATGGGCTGGGACAGAAAAAGATGATATGTCTTTCGCTGTTTCAAATGACCAATAACTATTATAAACTTGATGCACTGATTGATTGAGCCAATACATATGTATTGAACTTCAACTAAGAATTTAAGTTTGTAGTTACGGTGCATAAGTGAGAAATATATAAATAAAATAATTTAGCAAAAATATAAGTATGCTACACAATAGCACCAAGCACATCAGTTTTATCACATATTCCTTTTCTGAGATACTGTAAAAAAATAATCTAATTAAACAAATTTAAATTCTGGTTCCCTACAGCATCAGAATCATTTCTTAAGTTCTTTCTCTTATTATCCTTATGATTTTCATATTATTATTTAAACTGTGTATTTGATCATGGGGAATGGATATCCATTTATTCTAATTTTCAATAAAACATCTTACTAAATCTTTCTCACATCAATTCAGAGACTGTTTCCATTGATTTAGTGTTAAAAACTAAATCAGGGCAATATGGTATATATATATTTGGTTATAGAGCTTTTTGGCTCTCTCCACAGACATATTGCACTGTAGTGTTCCTGAAATATTCCATTTGAATAACTAAGATATGAAAGTATATGGGGTCTGGGAAGAATCCAGTTCAACATAGGTTACCAGATGTTCTTATGAGACCAACCCACCATTAAGTCTGATTGCATAGGATAAAATTAGAAGTGTCACTGGAAGATCACAGAATAAATATAAATGAGGCAATCTTTACTCTAATGATCATCATAATCTAATTTGAGCAATAAGAAGCCATAAATACAAAAGAAATACTTTTGTTCTAATTTTGGGAAGAATAAAGTTTACACTATATTGATTTCATTTAACTTCTGCCCTTATGCTATCCTGTTTCTTATGCCACAAAGCTGCCTGAGGGCTGATGAAGAATTTTCTGATATGTAACATTATTTTAATATTTTGCCTACAAAAAGTAAGTCACAAGCCACAATTCAAGGAATAACTATTACAGTACCTGTATCTTCTAGATCTATTATCTCACCCAAAATAAATTTGTGAAGGCTTACCTATATTTAGAGCTGAAAAGATTTGAGATATAGTTGCAAGTAACAGATAAAATGTGGTAGACTCATGAAACCACCTTGCCTGGAATGCTTAGCTGTCTTCCACACTTGAAGAAAATCAAGTCCTTATTTATGTGATACAATCTAAGGAAAATTATAGTTTCTTTCATAATTTTTATTTGTGAAACATAATAAAATATCTTATTAGAACATTTAATAAAGATGAAGACCCCTAAATTTAATTTGACGTCTGAAAGAGGGAAACCATTAATAGCAGTAAAACACTCAGAAACTCAGCTGGAAACATGAAAATTGTTTAAGAGGTTAAATGAAATTTCACAGACAAAATTTCCTATGGAAAATTAGATGATTTGCCATAAGATCGATGTCTATAGCAGGGGATTGGTGACTACTCTAGAGATGGGAAAGTGGACACGTGAGAGAATGAGGGTGAATATTGCATGATTGAGCTCACAGCAGAGGAATTCAAGGAAACAGTGGTCTTAATGCAACATTTTGTAAGTGAAATATAATCCAACAAAATTCTTCCAACAAAATATCATCTGAATTATAGAATACACCCATCAGTGAAAACATAGCTTATGTTCATGGACTGGAGAAATTAATATTGTTAAAATTCTCACACTCCCCAAAGCCATCTTGGAATTATGATAAGGATTCAGTACAATACCTATCATAGTTCCAATTACTATTTTAAAAATAAATATAAAATCAGCCTTAAAATTTGTATAGAATCACAAAAGATCCTGTAAAACTACAGTAATCTTGAGAAAGAAAAACAAACCTGGAAGTGTCACATTTCTCGATTTCAAATTATGCATAAAAATAAATACATACAGACTAATGGAACAGAATTGAGAGCCTAGAAATAAACCCCACACATACGACCAACTAATATTCTGTAAGGGAGACAAGAGTACTCAATGGGTAAATGATAGTCTCTTCAATACAATAAATGCTATTGGAAAAACTGGATAACCACATGGAAAAGAATAAATTTATGTCCTTATCTGATACCACTCAAAAATTAACTCAAGTTGAATTAAAAACTTGAACCTGAAACCATAAAACCTCTAGAAGAAAACATAAGGAAAAAGCTCTTGGCCATAATCTTTCAGATACAATATTAAAAATACAAACAATAAAAGTGAAAATTAGCAAATGGGATTACTTTAAACTAAAAAGTTTCTGCATAGCAAGAGAAAGAATCAACTCAATGAAAGGAAAAGTACAGGATGGGAGAAAATAATTGCAAATAAATTATCTAATAAAGAATTAATATCCAAAATTTATAAGGAACCTATACAATTCAATAGAGAAAAAAATCCAATTTAAAAATGGATAAAAGACCTGATTAAACATTGTTTAAGAAGACATACAAATAGCCAAAGGGTACATGAATAACTACTCAACATCACTAATCATCAAGGAAATACAAATCAAAATCACAAGGAGATATCAACTCACATTGTAGAATGGTCATTACCAAAAGAATAAGAGATAACAAATTCTTGCAAAGGTACATGAAACAGGGCATCTTTGTTCATTGTTAGTAGGAATGTAAATTGGTTTACTCATTGTGGAAAACATTATAGAATTTTCTCAAAAAAGTTGAAGCAGAACTACCATGTGATCTAGCAACCCACTTTTGGGTGTATATCCAAATAAACCAAATCACTGTTTTGAAGAGCTGTCTGCCTGGTTCTTGTTCACTATATTGTCATTATTACTGACAATAGCCAATACATGAAAACAACATAAGTGTCATAGCTGGTTGAATGAATGGATAAACAAACTCTGTCTGTGTCACACACACGCACACACACAAACACAGGAATATTATTCAGCCATTTAAAAAGGGAATCCTGCTATTTGCAACAATATAGATGGATTTTAAGGGCATTATGCTAAGTGACAGAGAAGGCAATGGCACCCCACTCCAGTACTCTTGCCTGGAAAATCCCATGGATGGAGGAGGAGCTTGGTAGGCTTGGGGTCGCTAAGAGTCAGACTGAGCAACTTCACTTTCACTTATCACTTTCATCCATTGGAGAGGGAAATGGCAATCCACTCAAGTGCTCTTGCCTGGAGAATCCCAGAGACGGGGAAGCCTGGTGGGCTGCTGTTTCTGGGGTCGCATAGAGTTGTACACGACTGAAGCGACTTAGCAGCAGCAGCAGCATACTAAGTGAAATGAGTCACAGAGAAGACAGATTCCATGTGATCTCACTTAGATGTTTAATCTAAACCATCAAACAACCAAAAAGTGAGCTCACAGAAAATGAGAGTAGATTACTGCTTGGTAGGAGTGGAGAATGAATGAATACAGTCAGTGCAGACAAATTCCAGCTATAAGATTAACAATTTCTGGGCATGTAATGAATAACATGGTCACCATAGTTGTTATACTTGAAAGCTTCTAAGAGAGAAGATCTTTAAAATTCTCACAATAAAAATAAAGATAACTGTGATTTGGTGAATCTGTTATTAACTAACTACTTTACTTTGATATTTTCCCGTATCAAATCATGATGCTGTACATGTTAAGTTTATACAATATATGTCAGTAACATATGAAAGAACTGGAAAAATTTAAAAAAAATAGCATTTCATGTTATCAAAAGTGCATATACTATTTCCATTTAATTATTTACATAAAAATCATGTTGTGACACTAGTTTTCTATACGAGAAAAATATTGATAATAAACAAATGGTGAATGGTGGTCTGGTGTAAATGATTCAAAGCTATGAGAAGAACTCAAAAGCCATTAATTTCTCTGTAAAATAATGCCTTGTTCTGTAGCAAAATTAAATTTGTTCCTGTCAAGTCTTGATTTTTATTTTATTTAGGTGGCTTTTGTTTTTGCCATTATTCCTACAATAAACCTGAACTCTAGCTATGGTTCATATTGCAAGAACAATAACTTTCCAAATTGTCAAAATCAAAGCAAAAAAGAACCACAAAAAATGCCTTCACTAAATGCCTCCTTTCTTTCTAGTTATGATTTAATGTCTCATCATTGTGTGGTCTCCAAAATTTCTGTTCAGCTGACAGGTTCCAATACAGCTATTCTCTGCTGTATTTTTTGGATTTTTGCTTTGCTTGTTCCAAGCTTAGGAAACGGCCAATATGAGGAAAATCTATGTAACATAAAAATCCAAATTTCCTAGAACTTGAATAAATTTTTTTTAGCTATTTTTTCTGGAGGGATAGATTTAAGATTATAGTTAATGTTATTTACATTTCACATTAAATCCCATTTGTAAAAGATAGTAAAAGAAAAATATCATAATATTTGCAATAACAGAAAATTACTTGAATTTCAGGTAATAAAATAGAATGTTTTCAAGAGGATATTAGATGTAAAAAGATGTATAAAGTTGATGAAGAAGAATGGAGTATATATTAATGATGTTCTCAATGAAAAATCCAAAGCTATGTGTTTAATAGTGGAAGAAACACAGTCTTTGATTTTGACTTCAGAATAAATGTATTTAACTTTACATAACTGTGATCCAAAAAATTATCTCTCTGTATAATAATGAGTAACACTTAGCTAAGATTTTTTTTTTATGTCATGGAAATATGTGTAATAAAAACTGGGTCATTGGTGTTGAAGAATTCTTGAAATTGCTTTGTGACAAGGCAAGGGAAAATGTTGAAGAAAATGAAACATCATATAGGAAGCTTAGGTTTGTATCTCAGTCTCAGAAAGGCATATATAAATACCTTCTCTAAAATATACAAATTGAAATTTGTCTGTATCAGTTTTTTGATGTTGTTGTTGATCCTGTAAGAATGGAAATGCTAAGAAAAGTAAAAAAAGAATAAGAGGTACAAATGTTTCTTGAGACATAATGTATATTGAGATTTTTCCTTTTAATGTTTGAATTCTTTTCTATGCTTTATACAGCAAGAAAGTGTTCTACTAAAACCTCTGTGAAATAACAATTAAAGAGCATTGCCTAAAAAAATATTATATAATGTATTTGCTTTGATTCATTTTGTGCCATTATCCACTTTTTTTCTATTCTTGCTAGGTTGTTGTTGTTGTTTTTAACTTATTCTGTTAGGTAGAGAAGAATGTTTACTTTCCAAAGTGAATTAACTTCAAGGAATTTGCACATGGATGTGTCCAAAACTATGGTAAGTGATATAAAGCTAAAATATTTTAATTTCAGTATCTTATAGTTTAATATAATTTGTGGTGCTCCAAAGCATTGCCTAAATAAGGCAATAAGTCTTTATGACTTGTTTCAGTTGAATGCTTCTAAGTAGGTGAAAATGAAGAATCATTATATGCACTGGTGAAAGCATGCTTTTAAACTGGAGTTTTGCTTAATTCCTGTCACCTTACTCATGACAGCTATAGCAAATAAAGAAACTGAGAATGAATTCACAGGGATAATTAAGCAGTGTTGATTTTAGGACAGTTGTCTTTTCAATGAAACACTGATTGCATTGTTCATAACAAAACTATCTCTGCATGACAGAACTAATTAGTGACCATCTGAACTTACTTAGCCAAACGAAAAAGCAATTAAAAATATCGTCATCACTGGATCTACCATTAAACAGCTGGTTATATTGATAAGCAATCCAGGAAGTTAAAGCTACTTTAGAACACAATGGAACATAATCTGCTTTCTCAGTAGTAATTAGAGAGCAATAAGAGAATATGCGATTACTGTTGAGAAACTGTAATTGTGATGCAAACAACTTTTAAAATACTTTCCTTCTGAATTGACATAAGAATGATAGGTGAAAATTTTTATATTCTTTGAAATAATTTATATTCCTATGAGATTTACAAATCATATTATAGGATTTATCAACAATTAGCCATCTTGCTAAAATAGGATGAATTTTTATAACATTGTGGTTTGCTTTAACAGAGCTTATTCATTCAGTCAACAAATATAGAGCATTTACTGTGTGCCAGGGTTATAGTAAGCAGTAGAAATAATAATCAAAACTACAAATAAAAGTTTTGCTCTTATGGAGTTCTCTCTTTGTTAGGATGCTGTTGTTCAGTTGCTCAGCCATGTCCAATTTTTTGCAACCCCGTGGACTGAAGCATGCCAGGCTTCTAGGATAAATCAGGATTTGTTAGGTTAGAGCAGGGATTAGCAAAAATTTCTATAGAAATATTTCTGTAGAAATATTTTAGACTTTGTAGGCAGTGTGGCCTCTGTCACAATTACTCATCTCTCCAATTGGAATGCAAAAGGAACCAGAGAGGATATATATATGAATAGAAGTCATGTTCCAATAAAATCTTATTTAGAAAAACAAATGGAGGGCCATACTGGGCCCACCATAGTTTTCCCATCCCTAGCAAAGACCGGCAATAACTAGACAAATAAGTACTAATTAACTATAAATGATTGAACATAGCTAGTATGGAAAAAATAATAAAGCAGAAGGAGGAACTAGGGAGTTGGGACTAACAGAGTTTAGGTTAAATTCAGTGTCAGGATTTATGAAATCCTCTCCAGGAAAGTGGAAATTCAGTAAAGAACTGAAAAAAAGAGAGGAAGTAAATTATGCATAATCTGGGTGGAAGGAAGAGCCTTGAAAATCCCTGCAGTTAGAGCATTGAGGATCTGATAGAAACAGTAAAAAGATGAGTGAGTCAGTGAGATGTGCAGGACTGGATTTGGTCTGAGAGACAGGAAGCCGCATCACAGGCAGCCATGTCCTCCGTTGTTGTTCACTCGCGAAGTCACATCCATCTCTTTGCAACGCCATGAACAGAGCACATCAGGCTTCCCCATCTTTCACTATCTCCTGGGGTTTGCTCAAACTCATGTCCTTTGTGTCGATGATGCCATTCAACCATTTCATCCTCTGTTGCCTTCTCCTCCTCCTGCCGTCAGTCTTTCATAGCATCACGGTCTTTTCCAATGGGTAGCTTCTTTGCATCAGGTGGCCAAAGTACTGGAACTCCATAGAGAAGATATAGCTGTGAGTCTCATGGAAAGCATTGTGGAGCAAGACAGTGATAATATGATCTATTTTAGATTTTAATGGGCTCACTCCAGCTATCATGTCAAGAAATGATTTGGGACTGGCTTTTATGGAGGCAGTATGGTCAATAAAATCTCTTTAAACTTATTAAAGAAATTGTCTTGTAATTAAGCAGTTCTTTTGGATAAAGTATTCTCATTCATCACCAAATGAGATGAATTTAACAAATTGTACACAGGGCTTCCCTCGTGGCTCAAATGATAAAGAATCTGCCTGCAACGGGGAGACCCAAGTTTGATCCCTGAGTCAAGAAGAACTCTTGGAGAAGGGAATGACTTCCCATTCCAGTATTCTTGCCTGAAGAATTCCAAGGACAGAGGATCCTGGCCGACCCCATCTGTGGGGTCACAATGAGTCAGACATGAATGAGAGACTAACACTTTCACTTTATACAATACTTCTGCATATTAAAATTCCCTTGTGGCTCAGCTGGTAAAGTATCCGCTTGCAATACTGGAGGACCTGGGTTCAATCCTTGGGTTGGGAAGATCCCCTGGAAAAGGAAAATGCTACCCACTCCAGTATTCTGGCCTGGAGAATTCCATGGACTGTAGTCCACAAGGTTACAAACAGTTGGACAGGATTGAGCAACTCTCACTTTTCACCTTCTGTATGTAAGGAACTCTGCCAATTTCTGTTGTTACTGTCAAACAGGACACAACTTTTCTCTCTGTACCTGTTTTTGGCAAGTAAGTATTTGATCCTCTGCTTTTCTAAGTAAAAGTAGGTTCTTTTTTTCTGGGTCTGTAAAAACAAATATAATCATCACGATGACTTGTCACTTTAACATTAGATTTACTCTTCTTCAATAAAGAGATACTAAAACAGCAAAAATGCATTAGCAAGATATGTTTCATCCTCCTGTGACTTCATCATTATCTCTTCGCCAAGAACTGTGTATCTATTGACAGTATGGTTTGTGTCAATCACAGAGGAGTAAAAAAGGACTCCAGAAGTTAATATTCTGATGGTGAGGTGACAAAGATTAAATTGCCCAATTCTTGGCAACATCAGCTATCTCTTCCTTTAGGCAGGTTTTATGGTTTCAGCTGAACTTCAAGGTCTTCACTCAAAAAGGATCAGCCTTTGTGGG
The DNA here is from genome assembly GCA_007570785.1 of Antilocapra americana. NCBI lineage: Eukaryota > Metazoa > Chordata > Mammalia > Artiodactyla > Antilocapridae > Antilocapra > Antilocapra americana. Next base: position 18,762,595 of record ML662436.1, on the reverse strand, counting down.
CAGTATAAATATGAGATAAAATCTCTTTCAGTTGCTAGCAAGCCTAGATAGGTCAGTGAGATCAGCTTCTGGCTGAACTTCAGACAGATAGTCTACATCACTGATTGGCATCATAGCTGCAAGAAGGACTGTAGTTATGTGTTGCCAAGGAACAGAGCATTTAGGGTAGAAACACATGCCTACACTTTAATCTGTTCTCCAAGACATTTTCCTAGTATTTCTGGACTAAAAGCTAGGGCCATTTCCCTTCCAAATTGAGGGTGGTTGTGTCATACAGGGAAATTAGATAAAAATGCTAAGGTTTTGTGGGAATATGAAATCAGTCCTTGTGAATTGCTTTACTCTCCACCCACTCATTCTCTAACAGTATTTCTTTTTTGCTGTATATACTAAGATATTAATTTAGTATTTAGTTTTTGCTGTCATATTGGATTTTTATTATAAATGCTATTAATGTCATTGCTTTCTTATTGAACGTAAGTTTTAGACTATAAAAGTATATTGTCTTATTCCTTGTTAGTCTCTCAGTCGTGTCTGACTCTTTGAGATCCCATGGACTGTAGCCTCCCAGGCTCTTCTGTCCATGGAATTCTCCAGTGGATAGCCATTCCCTTCTCCAGGGGATCTTCCCAACCCAGGGATTGAACACAGGCCTCCTACATTGCAGACAGATTCCTTGTTTGAGCCACCAGGGAAGCCCACCCATCCTATCACTTAAAGCATAAAAAATTATAAGGTAGAACAATGAATAATATACTTTTAAATATATAATGAACACATAAAGCTTAAAATAGAGTTTATTATGTAAATTGTAAGGAGCAGATAATAGAACTTGATTATTCATTCCCAATGTAATTAAAACTTTTGAAGAATTTTTTAGTTTAGTTTTATATACATTTACATTTGACTCTGGGTTTTTTTTAACCTACCAGTTCCTGAATGTCTTATGTATTTTAATCATTCTTTGTAAGACTCTTGAATTTTTATACATCATTACCTCAACATTTTAGAGTGTTAAAGTTAAATCTTAGGAATGAGAAAGATTTAAGTGTCAAAATGTCAGACAGCCAGATGTATTATTTAGTAGACTGTTCTTAATTCTGTAATGTAACTTTCCTTTTCTTGAAGTACTTTGGTGAATGCAGTCATTTAGACTTTTTTGTTTATTTCTATTTAAATATTTTTAATTTTTTTGGATTTTCAGGTATATAAATATACATATCTGTACACACACACACACATACATATATAGCACTGTCTTGATGGCTCAGATGGTAATGCATCTGCTTACAATGCAGGAGACCCGAGTTCAGTCTTTGCATTGGGAAGATCCTCTGGAGAAGAGAATAGCACCCCACTCCAGTATTCTTGCCTGGAAAATCCCATGGACAGAGAAGCTTGGAAGGCGATGGTCCTTGGGGTGGCAAAGAGTCAGACACGACTGGAGTGACCTAAGCATACGTATATATATATATATATATAAATGTCATTATAGTGGTTTATTTCTTCCATGAGTTTGTATTTCTATTACAATTTCTCCTTAATAAATGCTCATGTGTGTGTGTATGTGTGAGTATGTATGTGTGTGTATGTATCCAGGTTTATACACCCACACATAGTCCTTCTGTCCTCAGTGAATGTGGCAAATTTTTATTTTTCTTCCACTGTCCCAAGCTTTGCCTACTCACTCTTCTTTCTATTTTCCTATATTGCCTTGTCTTCTCATCTTTCTACTTAAGATGTGATCATATGTTTATGCATCCATGAGATACCCTAAGAATTCAGGACAGGCAATATGGGAATTAAGGCAAATTAGCCATCCATAAGACAATAATAGAACAAGTAGTGAATTGCCTAAGATTTTACATCAAATTTGTGAAGAAAAATGTTTTAGATTTCTGATTTCTCGTCCACTTACCCTGAAAATCATCACTTCCACCACACAACAACAATAAAAAAATAAAAAGGCTAAACAAACTTAAAGATAAATAATTTTAGATCTTTCAAGGAATTGAGGTTGTAGGGCAAACTGCTAGCACCCCAAATTGGAAAGACAGATAGGTAAATATACCTATCTTTATTTAAATATCATTATTTATTAAAGTCACCTATATAAGAGAATCAGAATTTACCTAAGTAGAATCCCATGAGCAGAAACCTTGGTGGGAACCTGCATCAGAGTAGGAAAACTTAAGCATTTTTTTTACTAACCTAAACTTGGTATTGACAAGTTGCTAGGGGTACAGTATGAGCAAGTTGATGAGTTCAAAACTCTAGAGTGGCCCAGTCCTCACAGACTGCAAAGTTTTTGAGTTTTACCTCCTCGAGCTCAATTAGATTCTGATAGTGAAATTGGGAGAAAACTCTCCTGTGCTTCTGGCAAAAGCAGGGGTGTGTGTGGCACAGTGTATATTTAGAAAAACTCCAGAGCATTCTGTTATTTCTAATAAACCCTGCCTTCGCGATAAACTATTTCACCAATGGTTAAACAATAGAGGATTTTGTCAGAGACTAAATGATGTGAGGGAAAGGAAATATCGAGTTCTAGTCTGCCTCTAACTCTTTTGTCACATATAAGTTGGAGAAACTAAACAAAGAAAAATTTGAACAGCAGTTGTGATATTTACAGTTCCAGGGCACAGGCTAACCAAAATATTGAGACCTAATTATAGGGCTGTGCTTCCCAGGTGGCACAGTGGTAAACGAATCTGCCTGCCAATGCAAGAGATGCACTAGATGCATAAAGAGAGCATACATTTTCTTTCAACAACATTCACTTTTGCTTCAAACACTTCATAATGACTTGCAATCTTGTATAAACAAATTGCTAATGGCTCCCTAGACTTTGGGTGGTCCCCTTTACTGACTTAGGTATCTAGTGCATGTGAATGTCCTCCAAATTGCTAATATTTTTCATATTTTCCTCTTCTTAAACAGTGCAATATTTTAATTGAAAAGCAACTGCTAGTATATTGACCACTCTGAACAAGTTGTTTTTTTTAATAAAAATCACATTGATTAATAGTTAGCTTTGATATATGAATATAAACTATAGATCATTGATGTAGTTCCATCCATAATCCTTCAAGCAGGTGTTTTGATTAACATTTTTCTACTCTGGGTTTTCTATCCTGTTCCATTGATCTATATTTCTCTTTTTGTGCCAGTACCATACTGTTTTGAGGACTGTAGCTTTTTCAATCCATGGTCAGTTAATCTGTGATAAAGGAAGCAGGACTACACAACACTGGAAAAATAGTGTCTTCAACAAATGATGCTCAGAAAGCAGAACAGCTACATGTAAAAAATGAAATTAGATTATTCTTTAACACCATACACAAAAATAAGCTCAATGTTGATTAAAAAACTAAATGTAAGACCAGATGCTAGAGAAAAACATAAGCAGAACACGCTTGACATAAATGACAGCAGTGTTTTTTCACTCCATCTCCCAGAACAATGGAAATAAAAACAAAAATAAACAAAACAAATGGGACCTACTTAAACCCCAAAACTTTTGCACAAAAAGCTTTTTGTAAACAAAATGAAAAGACAAACAACAGGTTGGGAGAAAATATTTGCAAATGATGTAATGGAAAAGAGATTAGTCTCCAAAATTTATAAATAGTTGCTGATGCTTAACAGCATCAAAGTTAATAACCCAATCAACAAATAGGGAGAAGATGTAAATAGACATTTCTCCAAAGAAGACATACAGATGGCCAAGAGGCACATGAAAAGATGCTCAACATCACTAATTATTAGACAAATGCAAATCAAAACTACAATGAGACATCACATCACATCAGCCAGAATGACTATCATCAAAAAAATCCACTAAAAATAAGTGCTGGAGAGGGTGTGGAGAGAAGGGTACTCTTACACTGTTGGTAGGATATAAACTGGTTTAGCCACTATGGGGAGCAGTATGGGGGTTCCTTAAAAAACTAAAAATTGAGCCACCATATGACCCTGGAATCCCACTCCTGGGCATATACCAGAGAAAAATAGGATCTGAGAGGATACATACACCCCAATGTTCATTGAAGCACTGTTTATAATAGCCAAAATAAGGAAGCAACCTAAATGTCCATTGGCAGAGAAATAAATAGAGAAGATGTGGTACCTATATGCAGTGGAATATTACTCAGCCATTAAAAAGAATGAAATAATGCCATTTGCAGCAATGTGGCTGCACCTAGAGACTGTCATACAGAGTAAGTCAGACAGAGGAGAAATATAGTATGACATACCGTATGTGTGGAATTTAACAATAAATGATACAAATGAAATTATAAAACAGAAAGAGATTCACAGACATAGAGAATGAACCTATGATTGAGGTTGAGGGCAAGGGACAGTTAGAGAGATTGTGATGAATATGTATACACGGCTGTATTTAAAATGAATAACCAGCAATGACCTACTATATAGATGTGGAACTCTGCTCAATGTTATGTGACAGGCTGGATAGGAGGGGTGTTTGGGGGAGAATGGATACATGTATATGTATGGTTGAGTCCCTTTGTATTTCACCTAAATCTATCACATTGTTAATTATCTACACTCCAATACAAAATAAAAACTTAAAAGAAATAAGAAATAAAATTATCTTGATATTAAAAAATAAGCATACTTGCCTACTTTGATGTCTCCACTTTCTGATCTCCATAGCAATTATAGATTGCCTAATGCTTTGGCATTTGGTTAATTTCTACTTTGTACTTTTTATTATCATCAGTCATACTTTTTAAATTTTAAAATAATTTCATGTCCCCAAGCAGATTGTTGCTTTTAAAATAAAACTTCTAGTTATCTCCCATGACATGTAAGGATGTTGATGGAGCCTCTTGATATTACAGGAAAACTATGAACTTTAAGTCCTGTTTTACTGAACTGCAACTACCAGCTTCTCTGTGTTTTAACTCTTTCCTTAAGAAAATTACTTAACTGTTCTCTGCCTCAGTATTCATATCTGTCAAATGACAGCATGCCGTAGAATTAAAATAACTATAAAATGAATTTGTCTATTCCATTTACTTTGTCAATTCCAATTACTAACCTGCCTGAATTGACTTTAAGTCACAATATTCAGACTCCTAATACCTGACTTTAGGATATCAGATATTTTCAACTTGGAATTATTTAATTTGATATAAATAAAATTCTAATTTAGTATTAACTCTAAAATTATCATTGTTAATTAGCATAAATCTAGTATTTATTATTTTAATAAGTACCACATTTGATTTAAATTGATGTGTTTATTTTTAATATGTAAAAATGTGTACTTTTACATTTTAATATGTAAAAATTGTGTGTAAAAGATGTGGTTTATATTGTAGAACTTTGTTCGGTTTGCTTTCTTAGAGCAAGACAAGGAAATGAAGAAGTAATTTTAAGGTTATATTGTTTAAAATTTTAACCTAGAGCAGAAATTTCTATAACCTTTTAAAGAAGCTCTCACTGTCTACTTTTTATGACTAGGAGGTCTTGACATTTCAAAATATCCCACCTCACTGTTCATGATTCTAATTGTTAAAATGTTCTTTCTCATTTTGAACTAAAGGAAAACTTTTTCTCCCTTTACCCTCAAATACTGGCATATTATCCTGCTTTATTAAGCCACATAAAGTAAAGCAATATTTAATTTCAAATGATAGGCTTTTTGAAATTGTAAGAGAAATGTAGCAAACATCTGTGATGAAGATGTTCCACTAGGTAAGAATACATCTAATTATGTTGTCATGGAGAAATACTTCTTCAATTTAAATCCAAGATAATTTGAAAGTGTGTGAAATGAATTACCAAAAGTAAACATGTGACAAATACATTATGAAAAAAATGTTTTCCTTCAATACAGATATGTGTCTGTAGCATTATCATATTATTCTAGCTAACAGCACTATCACAAACTAAAATGCGGGTAGTTTGAGCTGGCTTAGAATATGTGAATTGGATTTTAATAATATCCAATTCATTGTTATTTATTATATTTCAAAGACCTTTGACAAAGGTTCTGAGATTACACTGCAAATTTGTTGCAGGGTACTAGGTGGAAAATTCCGTTGAAACAAGCTGTTTACCTAGTGTAAGCTATCATTCACCTTCTTAAATATTTTTTTCTTTTAAAAAAGTGGTTTTTTTAAATATCATTTTTTTAAAGCTATATCTCATCTCAGTTTTTTAGTAAGATGTTACAGAGAAACCTGAACAAACTTTTTGACCAACACAATATTTTTGGTTACAACTCAAAGACTGCTGTTTGTTAAATAAGAGTTGAATCATTTTGCTGTGGTGTTGGAGGGAAGATGGAAATATTTAATATGGTATAAATAAAATTCTAATTTAGCTAACAATTTCTCCTTTCACTAGGAAAAAAAATAAAACAGAAGTTTTGGGGACAGAAATTTAGGTGTCTCTAAAAGAGGAGTAAAAATAGAAACTCTTATTTGCCAAATCAAGGGACTAAAGGGTGAAAAACTATTCACAGGCAAAAAGTACATGAAAATTAAAATATAAGATATTTCAAAAATTGTATGCAGCAACAATAATTAGTTTCAATATCTTCTTTACTTTTGTGCAGATTTATGCTTCTGGGTATTTATAATTTATGTTATTTTTATTCATTATAGTTTAACACTGGGTTATTTAGGGTCTAGAGTGAGAAGGATATTGACTCACACTTAATATATTTAACAGGGTCAACTAAAATGGGTAGTTTTTAATTCCTTTATTTTGAGTTTGTTTTTGTTTTGAAGTGGGAGTTTAATTAGTATGTACTAGCTAATTACTAAAACTTTTGCTTATATTATTTACTATATTTTTTCACTCCTGATGAATATTTAAAAATTTAATTTTCATAATATATCTGTTTACATGCTCTGCTTCAAATAGAACACACTTACTGTTTCATCAATAGTATCAGGTAGAATTAAAATAATTATAAAATAAATTTCTTTCTCTCTATTCCATCTCTCATTTACCAATATACCTGTCTAATTTCATTTTAAGTGATATTATTTAGACTCTAATATCTAATAAAACACAAACTTTGCATTGCTAGTACTCAATACAAGATTATTACATTGAAATATTTAATGTAGTATATACAGTAGCTATTGAAATTTTTGATTGATTATTTTACAATGCTATTTATGAAAATTAGGCAACTTTATTCAACAATATTTGTTGAGTACTATGTTTTGGAACACAGTAGGCACTGTTTATGGCTTTTAACTCAGCAAGATTAATTTGTATCTTCAGTCCTCAAAGATCTTACTATGTCCAGGAAAGTTATGTTGGTCAAAGGTTTCTTGTCAGGTTCCTTCACTGACAGTCAAGAGATGTACATAAATAAGAGCACTCACCAACTTCTTTGAAAGAAGTCTCCTTTCTTTCTTTGTCCAAGCCCATTAACCTCTAATCCTACTCACTGTATATAGTGTGTCTTTAATGTCATTCTCTTGGGGAAGCCCTCCTATCCTCTGGCAACTAGGTTAATATCTCGTTATACTATTTCATAGCATTTCCTACTTATTGTGATCTCCAGAATTAGTTCCTTGTGTTTGTTTAATGTTTGTCTTGCCTAGTAGAATGTATGTTATCAGAAGGCAGGGCTCATTATCATTTACCTCAACATCCCCAGTGCCAAGTGAATGCCTGACTCAATGATATTGGGTTGGTCAAAAATTTCTTTGGGTTTTTCCATAGCACCTTATCATTGATTAAATAAATGAAGAATTGGTAAAGGCACACAGCTAATATTGTTTAGTGAACTCCTTATTTTGAAAAAAATTGAAAGTTAAAATTATATTGGATCCTTTTTTACAGTCAACCTATTATTAGCATTTGCCATATTTGCTTTTCTCTCCCTCCCTCCCTCCCTCCTCCTTTTCATATTTAATTATAGCATGTATCTCCAATAAACAGGACACCCTTCAAACAAACCACAATATGGTTATTTCCCTGAGGAACTTAATCCTGTTAAAATACTATTATCTTTCTTAAATCAGTATTCAGATTTATTCCAATATTTCCTATAATCCTTGATCTAGTCAAGATCATAGATGATTTTTCAAGATGTATTTAGTATATAATTATTATTGCTTAATATAATAATGTAGTTCATTTTTGAAACTCAACATAGCTTACTTTTATTTTCAAAAGCATGCTTAAAACTTTTGAACTATTTCCAATTTTCTGTATATAAATCACCAAATTAACAAGTGACCTGAGGGCAGAATTTCCATATGTCTTTATTTATGCTCATGAGTACTAGTATTTTAAATTTAGACTGTTAAAAAGCCATTACTAATGGTATAGCATGTCAATATTAAAATATGATTTCAGAAGATAGGACTCTCCATGCTGAGCATTTACATAGTTTTGAAGACAGATTAGAATATTTTTCAAATCTTTTCTCCTTGAATTACCTTCTTCATGAATCTAAGTTTACTTACACAGCCTTAAAGAAAAAATCTGTCAGAAAAATATATTAAAAGTACTACATTTTTATGTTTTATTTTCAATAACATGGAGCTTTCTGAGAGAAATCAATGTAGAGGAGAGATATAACAGAGACTGTCCAAAGGACTTATCCCTTTTTTTAAGCTCAGCACCATCTTTTTAAAAGCTACAAGAATAAACATTGTTGCATTGAACAAGTGTCTGTCTGAAGTGTGAATAGATGTTTCAATCTGGGACCATTTCACATTCACTGTGAACAGTTGGATATTATTGAACAGGCTTTGCCCTTTACTAGTAAATCCTGCAGCTAATCTTATTAAGAACCAGTGGAAAGGGAAGTTATATAGAAGTCAGAAGTCATCTCCACAGTAGAAGGTTCAAAGGGGTTTTCTTTTTGTTAAATGCTTTTTCTGTGTTTGTTTATGGAAGCTATCTCATTGAATTAGTTTAATTTCAAACATTTGCAAATGTAATGAGATGCAGCCCCACTCCCATGAACACATCCAAAGAAGCAGTTTTGTTAAACACAGGCTAGTTTACCTTGAACATGTTTTAGATAATAGTAAGGCACTTTGGAGATTCTTTGAAGAACATAGACCATTTCTTTAAAGTGACTTGTCTTTAACTCTGAAATAACTCTGATAGAGGAAGAATGAGAGCTGACTCTATATTCTCAATAAATTTTAAAGTCCCCTAAAATAAATATCTGAAGCAATGACCTTTGTGATTTTGTCATCAAGTGACTTATGCCAAATTACTAATTGTTGGAAGACAACAGATTGTAAACTGTTGCTTTGATTGGAGACAAATTATGGTCAGAGACTGTGATTGCCTTTGCCAGTATTGTATTTAACACAAGCAGGTTTGCTGCGGTATTTATAATAATTTCACGAGTCAATAGTATATGGGGTTATGTGTTATAATAAACCAATAAAGAAATAACATACTCTCAATGAATAATATATTAATCCTGATATTGTTTCAGGCCAGGGGAGATGACAGCAATAAAGCTCAAATTTAGTTAAAAGTGTACATTTACTATAAGTTTTTGTGTCTTGGACAGATGGCTTTGCCAACTGGGAGATAACTTTCAGCTGCCAGCACAAAAATAAAAGTTCCTTGCTACTACAGCATTACTGGGAAATGATGGTGCCCATGTTGGTGAGCAGGCTAGGATGCTCAGAGGGTCACGACTCTAGGGAACCGTGCCTCGCTTTTGCCACCACCAACAGAGAGTGCCTAACACAGGCAGGAACAGAGAGATGCCCCTTCTCTTCCTGAGGCTGCCTTAAAGTTTAACACCCTGCCAAGAGCAGCCTTACTGTGACAGGAGCAAGTGTCTCAAGATTTCTGGAGAGCTAAATCAGCAGAGTAGCTTTGCCCTGACTAAAGCAAATACTCCTCACAAGCTCTCAGTGTTTATAGTCTAAGTGTCCCCTTGCCAAGGTTGCTTCTTTACATGTTCTTACTGAGATAAGGTTCCAGGCGGTCTCTTAGCTGCTGAGCTACAAGCGCTTATGAAGGACAACAAATAAGATGATGACATCATGATAACCTTTACTTCTAAAAACAAATTTTTGTTTGGTTTTGTCACAAACATGTGGAATAAAACAACTTTACTTGTCATAGACAAGCAGATTTGAAATAATATCAAAGCAAAACACAACTGTATTCTGATTGTGACTCTGCCACTGGTCACTCTTGTGACCTGGAAGTCATTTAACTTTTACAAACCTTAGTTATATGTTAAGGATAGGCTAGGATGATTCAGTAGGATCTAAAGGATTATATTACATTATATTATATAGAATTATATCAAATCTGTCTTATACTCATGACCCTTCACAGCTTCCCCTTTTCACTCAGAATAAAATAAAATGCTCTTAAAACAATTATCAGGCCCCCCATGATATGTCCCTATTTACTTGTCAAAACTTGTCTCTGTCTGCTTCCCCAACCCCATGCCTACTGCCATTGCTGTGTTTATACTCCTATACTTCTCCAAAACTTTTCTTTAAATATTACATTATATCTGAGTGCCATCTAGTTAAAGCAAGCATCCTCCTTTAAACTTACAGTTGCTGCCATCTGCTCTATATTTTCCCCATAATATCCATTGTGTCTGTAGTATATGACCAAGAGTAAGACAAAGGTGATGACTTAAGTAGTTAATTGACTTGATGATCACTATCTTACTTTTTAATGTATCATGCAGTGTAAATAGTTGGAAAATCAGTGATTTTATCATCAAAAGAGTAACAATTTGAGAAAGAAATATAATAAAGAAGTAGATTGGCAAGTTGAGAAAAATTACATAATTATCAATACCTTCAATTTAATTAGGGTTTAAAATTAGAATAGTAGTAGGGATATGTAATGTTCTTAAAAAATACATATGCATATCCCTAAGAAGCTACTTAAATAACCTTTGAGCAAATGTTTCTCAGTAAATTGGGTGTGATGTCTTGAAATCCAGTTTCACTCAGCATTTGGATGACCTGCTCTACTTAACCTAAAGTAGTTATTCATATCTGAAGGTTCTAATAATTCCCTTGGCAACTTGATTTAGGGAATAAATGGATTTGCAAATATATTATTTAAATGACTGTAAAATAATATTTTTACAACTTTGAATGTTACAAAAAATTTTGTAATTTTTATTTTGTTTGCTATTGATTGCTGTTATGAATTCATATTATACATAAAGCTTTACGTAAAGTCTTGGGAATTCTCTGGTGCTCCAGTAGGTTCCGTGGTTAGGATTCTGCATTTTCACTGCTGAGGGCTCAGGTTCAATCCCTGGCCAGGGAACTAAGATCTCCTAAGCTGTGTGCTGCAGTCTCCCCTCAACCCCGACCCCCGCACCAAATAAAAGCTTTATGTAAATTCTCATAATTTCCACTGGTTAAGTTACTTCAGGAGGGCAACTGGACTAAAATGTATGCATCAAACTAAACTTTCACTTCTCTGAACACTTTGCATAGTTAGAGATCCATCAGCAGCACATGGCAATGCCTATTTCCCCATAACTAGTATTTTATGTTATGAATTATATGTTTGTTAAATAATATGCTACAGTAATTATAGAAAAAACAAGCTGTTCCATTTCAGTCTAAGTGTTAAACCTTAAGCTAGTTTTATGTGAAACTGAGTCAATCCAATGAAGAAAGCTGGTTGAGTAATGCTGTGTTTCCACCCCATTCTCAACCCTCTTTTCCTATCTCCAGTCCTCTCCTGCCCCTGCACCCACATATTTATACACACACACACACACACACACACACACACACACACACACACACACATTCATATATGATTAAAAAATATGTTCCATTCTACTAGAGATTCACTTGACATTGATTTTACTGGAAATGGGTGAACCTGGGTCTAACAAAATTGAAAAATTCCTTGATAATTTGCCTAATAAGAGTGATTTTATCTCTTCTTTTGTTTTTGTTTTCTATTTCTGTTTAAAATAGGACCACAAAAAATTTCTGTTAAGCCATATCAAACTTGTGAAGTACTTATACTTTATCTTATTGTTTATTATTACCACATTTGAAGTCTAGCTTTAAACTCTAGCTCTCTAGATAAAAATGAAATTCACAGAGATGAAGTGCCTTCCAAACAATAACAGCAAAATTCAGAATTCCTCAGAACTTTAAATATACTTGTGTATACCCAGAATCATTAGTTTTAGGATATACATGAATTTTTAGTGGTTAAAATCCCCATGGATTTAAGTAAAATATCATTCAGCAAGCTTGTTAAGAGGTAACAAAAGCAATCGAACACAAACAATGCTGAATTAAAACTAGAAAAGAATTGAATATCTTCCAGTTTTGCCTTTTTTTTTTATTTTGAAGAAAAAGATATCAAGAAGTTAATTATACTGATCTATAAAACCCAGAAAGAAATTGGCCATTAAATCTAATTCTCCTGACTTGACTCCAAATACTCTTATTGTATGCCACATACAATGTATTAGTTTATAGAAAGAAGTGTGTGTATTATTAAATTCTAACCATACAAATCTGTAAAGAGGAGCCACAGATAATTCCAGGTATCATTTTAAAGGATATTTTTTTTTCTAAAAAAGTCAAAAATTAAATAATAACTCCCCAAATTCTCATTTGAGTGTTTTCAAGGACCTCCATGTGGCTTGAGTATGTCACGATATTCTCATGGTTTTTAAATCATTTCACACATTTAAATTTTGCTGACATAAGGATAGCATTTCATTACCTAGAGAATTGTATCAATTACAAAGTTTCAATTGGTAATATGCTAATACATTTTAATGCCCTAAGGAAAGTTACTTTTCTCATTTCTCTGCCTGATAACAAATAAGCAAGAGTCAAATGGGAAGAAAAAAAAAATGTATCCTAGGCATAAATCCTGCTGTAACTCAAAATCAAATGGATCTTTTTGAAAGAGTCATTTACCAAAGACCAGAGACTCGTGTAGATATGTTACAGTCACAGTCAAGCTATTATATAGGAAATAGTCTATTTTTTTTTCAGTTTTGATTTTACATTGGAGTATAGTTGATTTACCATGTTGTGTTTACTTTCAGTTATACAGCAAAGCAATTTAGTTATACACATATACATATATATGTATGTATATGTTTATTTTCAGATTCTTTTACTATGTAGGTTATTATAGAATATTGAGTAGAGTTCCCTGTGCCATATAGTAGGTCCTTTTGATTATCTATTTTATATGTAGTAGTGAGTATATGTTAATGCCAACTTTCTAATTTATCCCTTCCCACCTTGCCATTTTTTCCCTTTGGTAACTATAAGTTTATTTTTGAAATCTGTGAGTCTGTTTCTTTTTTTGTAAGTAAGTTTGTTTGATCATTTTTCTTTTTTTATATTCCACATATAAGTGATATCATAGGATATTTGTCTTTGTCTTATTTCACTTAGTATGACAATCTCTAGGTCTATCCATGATGGTGAAAATGGTATAATTCCATTCTTTTATATAGCTAAGGAATGTCCCATTGTATATACATACATAATACATTTTTATCCATTCTTCTGTTGTTGGACATTTAAGTTACTTCCATGTCTTCACTATTGTAAATTGTGCAGCAATGATCACTGGGGTGCATGTATGCTTTCAAAATATGATTTTCTTCTGATATATAGCCAGGAGTGGTATTGCTGAATCATAAGATAGCTCTATTTTTAGTTTTTATGGAACCTCCATACTACTGTCCATGGTGTCTGTATCAATTTATATTCCCATCAAAATGAAGGAGGGTTCCCTTTTATCTACACTGTCTCTAGTATTTGTTGTTTATAGACTTTTTGATGATGGCCGTTTTGACTGGTGTGAAGCAACACCTCACTGTAGTTTTGATTCGCATTTCTCTAATGATTAGTGATTTTGAGCATCTTTTCATGTGCTCTTTGGCTATCTGTATGTCTTCTTTGGAGAAATGTCTATTTAGATCTGCCCACTTTTTAATTGGGTTATTTGGTTTGCTGTTGAGCTGCATGAGCTGATTGTATATTTCAGAGATTAATCTCTTGTCAGTCATATCATTTACAAATGCTTTCTTTTATTATGTGGGTTGTCTTTCATTTTGTTTATGATTTCCTTTGCTATTCAAGAGGCTTCCCTGATAGCTCAGTTGATAAAGAATCCACCTGCAATGCAGGAGACCCAGTTCAATTCCTGTGTTGGGAAGATCTGTTGCAGAGGATCAGACTACCCACTGCAGTATTCTTGGGCTTCCCTGGTGGCTCAACTGGTGAAGAATCTGCCTGCAATGAGGGAGACGTGGGTTTGATCCCTGGGTTTGGAAGATCCCCTGGAGAAGAGCAAAATGAACAAAATTAGCCAGAGCAAGTCATCACGTGTTCTCTGAGCCATAAGTCATGTCTGCTGCAGAGCCCAGCCAGGCCTATGGCGTATCACATGGCAAGTGCATGAAGGCAATCAAGATCATTTAAGTCATAGAACATGGAATAAATCTCCTTTGCTGTTTTCTACCAATTAAAAATAAAAGGAAAGAGGAAGCAAACTGACTTTTTTAAATCCACACAAATTTTAGCAAGAGTTAGTGCACTGTATACCTGAACCTCAGTTACATTCCTTTCCACTATGTTTCAGATGTGACTCTAGTCAGACTATCTGTAAATTATTTACTTTAAATGTCTGTATTTTCTTTTCAAATTTGTTAGGGATGAAAAGAAATGTTAAACATAACTCCTACAGTTGTCAGTTTATAGATTAAAGAAAAACTAAAAGGCAAAAATAAACACAATAATAAAATAAACTTAACAGATGGTATGGGGTAATTATTTAACATGAAACACAAAAATGGATGTTATTATTTTGATATAAGAATATTGTATTAACATTTTGAAGTTTCCTATATAAGGCAATTTAGGGAGATTAGCCTTAATATATACCTTAATATATTTGTTCATTTTGCTACTAGATACAGTATACTAGAAAATCTATTATGCAGTAAGAGTATTGTTGAGTTTAGTTTCTAAGTTATGTCTGACTCTTTTGTGACCCCAAGGACTATATCTCACCCTTGAGATTTCACAGGCAAGAATTCTGGAGTGGATTGCCATTTCCTTTTCCAGGGGATCTGCCCAACTCAGAGACTGAGCCCATTTCTCCTGCATTTGCTGGTGGATTCTTTACCACTGAGCCACCTGAGAAGCCCGGTGAGAGAATACAAGTAAATAAAATAAAAGTCCAATCCTCATGAAGCTAACAGTTTAAATTTAAGGGAGTATAAATACAATAAATAAGTCAAATGTAAATTTAAAAAAATTACTGTTTTTTTTTTTAATTTAAAAATTTAAAAATGTTACCGTGTTTGGGGAGAATCATGATAGAAGAATGTCACAAGCAAAACGCTTAGTCATAAATAAGTCTGGGGAAATTTTGTAAACTAATAATGAATACTAGAACAAAAGAGAGTTTTTGAAACAAAAGTTGTGAGAAATTAAACTGCAAATATTGATAATGGCCAGACTTTTCAGTGTGTTATTGTGTTGGTTAATGTTCTGTGTAGTTTGGATTTTGTGTAATAGGTTGTATAGGGCTACTAAAAAGTTCCAAACAAGAGAGTGACATATTTAAAGTTTTTCTTTAGGAAGAAAAATCTAGCAAGGCCAACAGAGAGGAAGTAGAAGCCTTTAGAAATCACCAGAGTTCTGTAATTCAGATAAAGTTGCATAGCAATGTAAGGCTTAGCTAAAGATCTTAGGATGTTTAGCTTTACCAGGAAGCCCTTACAAAAGTTGCTGCAGAAGAATTTGCTCTGATTGACCCCAGTTCTTGTAGGAGTGCCTAAAGTTTTAGCCGAAGAGGGAAAACATGATAAATAAGGAACCTAGTAGTTTTCCTATTTATTATCATTCACTTCTTCGTTTATTCTCACAATCCTTTATTGAGTATCCATAATGTACTGGGAATATTGTGCATGGTAAGTATCTGTAATTAGTAAAACATGATATCCTGTACCTGAGGCACAGAACTCACACAATGTTTCTTTAAGGGGATCAAGAAAAAAGAGAAGTATGCATAGAAGCAAGGGGCAGAGATAAGACTGATTCCCTGTGCCTCTAGGAAGGGAAGAAAAGCAAGAACCTTATCCCCTTAAAAAAAAAAAAGAGTAAAAATGTAGCAAAGGCAGAAGGGATAAAAATAACTCCTGGGGAAAAAAATCAGGTGGGTGGAAAAACAAGATGGTAGGAGAGGGCATTACAAGTGAAGGGAACCACAGGGGCAAGGGTTTGTATTTCAAATGTGAGAGGACATTGGATTTGTCTAGGACAAATGTTGAGGAAATAAAATATAAAACTTTTCAAAGGAAGTATTGATAGTGCACGATGACTAACTTCTCCCTAACAAACCCAAATACAATGAAGTAAAAATTTTCCTATATCTATGTAAGTGAAGGCCTTCAACCTATACTTGGAAGTATAAAGACTAGATCATGGAAGAGGCATTAGGCATGGCAATTTAAATGTGAGAGTTAATCATGTAGAGAAGAAGCAGAAGGAAGTAAAAAGTTATGTTTAGAATTAAGTATTTTTAAATTATTTCAGTCCTCACACTGTCAAAAAGGCTGGAATAAAATTATGTGAAGCTTCTAACTAGACTTGGCAATAAATGAGCTGTATCTCATTTTATATTATTATATTTAATTTTCCTTCAGAAAAATAATTGAGACTACTACTATTTTATTTTTTAATTGCACCTCTAGGTTTATTTAAGTTATATTATTATCTTTTGACTGTAAATGTGTCCTCTTTAAAACATACTTCAGCCTAGAATTTCCACATGATGGCAAAGTAGGAAGACTCTAAACTCACCTCTTCTCACAGGCATGCCAACATTATAGCTACTTACAGAGCCACTTTCTGTGAGAATGACCTGAAGACTCACAAGAAAACATTTCCGCAACTATGATATAAATAAAGTGCTACAACAGGGTAAGTAGGATGGGCAGAGATGCAGTATAATTAGGACCCACACCCCTGGGTTACTGACCCACAAAGGAGAGGAATATTGCAAACACAGAGACCCTTCCGGAGGAACAAGGAGTCCAGGCCCTATATTGGGGCCCCTTGCTTGGGGGTCCTGCATTGAGAAGGCAGCCCCCAGCATGTCTGTCTTTGAAACCCATTGGGGTTTATGTTCAGTTCAACAGTAGGGCTATAGGAAACAGATCACTCTTAAGGGCATTCCCCAAATCTCACATGGTATGAATACCACTGCAGAGGCATTAGTTTGAAAGGATCCTGGGCCAGACCAACTTGCTTATCTTGGAGAGCCTTCTGTAAAGGTAGGAGGCAGTTAAATTAGGACTCCCACTGAGTACAGAGATGCTGGTGGCAACCATTTCGGGGAGATAGTTTTACTGCAATGATCCTGTTGCTGGCAAGGGCCACTTGGAATCCTCCCTCTAATCTATTAGTGCCAAGGGTCTGGCCCCATTCACTAGTGGGCCAGCATTGGTAAACCTTTAGCTAGACACATCTGGCTACGAAAAAGAAAGTGAGAATGCACAAAATAAAATCAGCAAAGAAAGAGAAGTTCCAACTGACAGCACAGAAATACACAGGATTATAGGAGATAACTATAAATATTTATACACAAATAAAATGGACAACCTAGAAGAAATGGACAAATTTCTAGAAATGTACAATCTTGCATGACTAAATGAAGGACAAATAGAAAATATGAACAGCTCATTTATAGTATTGAAATTGAATCAATAATGAAGTAACTCCCCACAAACGCAAGTCCAGAACCAGATGGCTTCACATGTGAATTCTACCAAACATTTATAGAATGATCATCTAAACTGTTCCAAAAAATTGCAGAAGTAACTCATTCCAACTCATTTGATGAGGTCAGTATCATACTCCTACCAAAATGAATTACAGACTAAATCTCACTGATGAACATAGATGCAAAATTTCTTAAAGAAGAATCAGCAAGCCAAATTTAACAATTTGTTGAACGATCATACACCATGGTCTAGTGAAATGTATCATAGAGATGCAAGGATGTTTCAATATTTACTATCAGTGTCTTCTATCATAATAACAAACTGAAGAATAAAAACCATGTGATCATATGATCATCTCAATAGATGCAGAAAAATCTTTTGAGAAAATTTAACATCAACTTATAATAAAATCTCTCAACAAAGTGGGTCTAAAGGTAACATATTTCAACATAATAAGAAGCATATATGACAAATTTATAGCCAATATTATACCTAATTATAAAAAGCTGAAAGTATTGGACTGGCCAGAAGATGAGCTCAGTTTTTTTTCTGTAAGATCTTGACTAACCTAATATTTCTCTAAAAACAGAAATCAGACAAGGATGCCCACTCTTACCACTTTTATTCAACATAGTATTGGAATTACTAGCTAGTAACTAGAGAAGATAACAGGAATCCAAACTGGAAAGGAAGAAGTAAAATTCTAAGAGTCGGCAGATGGCATGATATAATATATAGAAAATCCTAAAGACACACCTATAAAACTATTGTGTGTGTGTTAGTTGCTCAGTCATGTCCGACTCTTTGTGACCTCATGGACTGTAGCCCACCGGGCTTCTCTGTCCATGATATTTTCTAGGCAAGAATACTGGAATGGGTTGCCATTTCCTTCTCCGGGGGTCTTCCCGACCCCGGGATCAAACCCAAGTCTCTTGCACTGCAGGCAGTTGCTTTACTATCTGAGCTACTAGGGAAGCCCCTAATAAAACTATTAGAGCTATCAAATTCAGTAAAATTGCAAAATATAAAATTAACACATAGAAGTCTGCTATTTTCTATGTACCAACAGCAAACTCTCAGAAAAAGAATTTCATAAATTCATTTGTAATTGTGCCAGAAAGAATTAACTACCTAGGAGTAAATCTCACCAATGAAATAAAAGATTTATACTTGGAAAACTATAGACATTAATGAAAGAAATTGAAGATAGCATAAGTAAATGGAAACATACACTCCTTGTGGATTAGGAAAATTAATATTATTAAATGTCCATACTCCAAGGCAATCCTCCAATTCACTACAATCTGTATCAAAATACTAATAACATTTTTCATGAAATTAGAACAAATAATCTTAATTTTTTTATGGAATTAGATAAGACTCTTAATAGCCAAAGCAAACCTGAAAACAAAAATCAAAGCTGGAGATATCATGCACTCTGTCTTCAAACTTTAAAATTATCAAAATAGTATTGTGCTGGCACAAAAAAAAACACATAAATTAAAGGAAAAGAATAGAGAACACAAAGTTAAGCCCACCCTTATATGGACAGTACATCTATAACAAAGGAGTCAAACATATAGGATGGAAGAAAGATAGCTTCTTCAGTAAGTGGTGTTGGGAAAACTGGACAGTCAGATGCAGGAGACTCAACCTGGACTACTTTTTACCCAACATACAAAAATAAATTCAAAATGAATTAAAGACTTAAATGTAAGACCTGAAATCATAAAAATCCTAGAAGAAAAAATAGGCAGTTTGACATTGATCTTAACAATATTTTGGTGGGGGGGGCGGATATGTCTCCTCGGGTAAGTAAAACAAAGCAGAAATGAACAAACGTGACTATCAGTTCAGTTCAGTCGCTCTGTTGTATCTGACTCTTTGCGACTCCATGGACTGCAGCATGCCAACTTTCCCTGTCCATAACCAACTCTTGGAGCTTATTCAAACTCATGTCCATTGCGTTGGTGATGTGACTGTATCAAACAGTGAAGGAGACCAAGAAAATAGAAAAGCAGTCTACTGAATGGGAGAAGACATATCATTTGTAAATTATATATTCAATAATTGGCTAATATATAAGATGTACAGGATACAGACAGAGCACTTGGATGAACATTTTTCCAAAGAAGATATACAAATGTGTATATGCACACACCTTTATGCACAAAATGGAATGTTACTCAGCCATAAAAAATGGTGTCTTGCCATTTGCAATGACATGGATGAATCCAGTTTGAACAGACTTCTTCTTTTTCATTTTTTAGAAAGCCTTTATTGAATTTGTTAAAATATCATTTCTGGTTTATTTTTTGGTTTTTTAAGTCTTGGTTTTGTGGCTGTTAGGTATGTGAGATCCCTGATCAGGGATCAAACACACACACCCTGTGTTGGAAAGCAAAATCTTAATCACTGAACCTCCAGGGAATTCCCTAGACTTACTTTCTTACTTGAGTAAGATAGCAAAAATGTAAGAAAGTAGACTCAACTCATTCTGAACATTAATCAATACACCATCTGATGTAGAATAAACCCCATTAAACAAATGTAGCTCTTTCTAACCTGAAAATGCATGGTGCCTACCTAATCCTACACTAAATTATAACTAAAGAGATTAACCTATCTTGGTAGACGCTGATCAAATATTCTTATTGTTAATTACAACTTGTAAGGGATACTAGAGACCTCTACACAAATGCAGCACAAGTAGATATATCGGTATTTTGTTTAAAATGTTTAATGCAGTTGATTTGCTTTTCAGTTGCTGAATGTTGCTTTTTACTACAGTCTTTCAGTTTCCTTAAGAATGCCACCATGAATTAAGTGTGTAGCTTCTGCTACTAAAAACTAAATTTGAGGAGCAGATGGAATTTGTAGCACACATGTGCTTTGCTCATGAGTGAGGATTCATGTTGACAGGGATATCAAAAGATAGATGGCCAGGAATTCCTGCTGTAAATTTGACTTTTGATATGATCTTTGTTAAGTCACCTAACCTCACTAGGAGTCACTGTCTAAAGTGATGAAGTCAAGAAGGAAAGGTATTGGTTTTCTATCTCTCAGATGCAGGGTGTGAAATAATAATTGAGGTTTTTGTGTAGAGGTAGGGAGAGGCTATTTCATTACAAGTAAAAAAAGCAAATTTCTGTGAGTTTGGAATATTAATCTACCCTATGAAAATCAAAGCTTTTATTTTCTTCTCAGAACATGTATACCTCAATTCTACTGCAATTAATATAAAAAGCCCAAGTTTTCTATGAAAATACCTTAAAAAGAATGTTAGAAATAAAAGAAACTTCAGAGTCAGTGGTTTTCTTTGCTGCACAATGTCTTTTCTGAAATAAAGTTTCTTCTTTAATATTTAATTCAGGTAAAATAAGATTTGTCTCATTTGCTTTAGAAACATGAGAAAGAACCCCATGACTTTGCTTCCCTTTTGTAGCCCCAGATACATTTTTGGGTAAAATATGGATGTAATCAATTGGAGATTTGAGAAAGGAAGCATTTTTTGAATCAGTATTGACATATATGCAAACTATTTATCACCGTTTTACCATTTTATCTTGAATTCATCTTAAATAGTATTAAACTATTTTGCAAAGAAGATAACGTTTACTTATTGGTCATCCATTCTCTGCTTTGTATTCCTTATCTCTCTCTTTCTTAATTCTAAAATACTCAATTTTTAAAATATATTTCTTAACTCATTTCTATTATTTCCTTCTTCCTTTCTCCTAAAAAAAAAATACTCCCATCAATGCCATCAGTCTTGATGGAAGTAGAAAATATAAATTTTTTGATTTCTCCTTTGGCCTAGCCATAGGACTGAGGTCGAATTCTTGGGGAGATAACAGATAGAAGCATTATTCTTTTTCTCAATATTTGCTCAGTACAAAAAATGAGTGAGTAGCTTGGTCTTATGTGAGAGAGAGAGAGAGAGGTGGAGGGGGAGAGGAAAGAAAGAAGAGAAGATGCACAGGTGATATTTGGTATCCTGCAAGTTTTATTTCATTGTTGATTGATAGCTGTTTTCAGATGTAACTATTGGTGTTTTGAACAACAATCTTTATAAGTAGCCACTGTACAAATTAAGGAAAGGAAAATGAATCTTCTTATTGAAAGGGCAAGCAATAAAAATCCTCAATGAGACAAAAACCTAAAATGACAACTGCCATTGCAAAACAAAAATTATTTATTTCTAGTAAATCTCAGTACGAGGATTTTGTATCACACATAATCTTTTCAATTAAATCAAATCCCTTATAATTATACAGTGGAGGTAATGAATAGATTCAAAGGATTAGATCTGGTAGACAGAATGTCTGAAGAACTATGGACTAGAGATCACATCAAGAAAACTGGAGATACCATGGGAGCGTATCATGTAAAAATGGGCACAATAAAGGACAGAAATGGCAAGGACATAACAGAAGCAGAAGAGCTAAAGGAGAGGTGGCAATAATACACAGAAGAGCTATACAAGAAATGTTTTAATGACCCAGATAACCATTATGGTGTGGTCACTCACCTAGAACCAGACATCCAGGAGTGTAAAGCCAAGTGGTCCTTAGGAAGCATTACTATGAACAAAGCTAATGGAGGCAATGGAATTCCAGCTGAGTTATTTCAAATCATAAGAGATGATGCTATTAAAGGGCTGAACTCTATATGCCAGCAAATTAGAAAACTCAGCAGTGGCCACAAAAGTGGAACATTCATTTTTTATTAGGGTTCCAAAGAGAGGCAATGTCAAAGAATGTATAAAATATTGTACAGTTCCTTTCATTTCACACGCTAGCAAGGTAGTTCTCAAAATCCTTCAATCTAGGCTACAACAGTATGTGAATTGAGAACTTCAAGATGTACAGTCTGGATTTTTAAAAGGCAGAGAAACTAGAGATCAAAATGCCAACATCCATTGGGTCATAGAAAAAGGAAGGCAATTCCAGAAAAATATCTGCTTCATTGAATATGCTAAAGCCTTTGACTATGTGATACTTAAAAAACAGTGGAAAATTCTTACAGTCATGAGAATACCAGGCTACCTTACCTGCCTCCTGAAAAACCTGTATGCAAGTCAAGAAGCTACAGTTAGAACTGGACATGCAACAACTGGTTCAAAATTGGGAAAGGAGTATGTCAAGACTGTATATTGTCATTCTGCTTATTGAACTTATGTGCAGAGTACGTCGTGCTGGGCTGGATACATCACAAGCTGAAATCTAGATTGCTGGGAGAAATATTAACAACCTCAGATATGTAGATGATAATACTCTAATGGCAGAAAGTGAAGAGGAACTAAAGAGCCTATTGATAAGGTTGAAAGT